>JAJOZX010000078.1:1145000-1257500 GCA_023014485.1 Bathynomus jamesi | reverse complement strand
AAGAGGGAAACAGCCGTTTTCGAAGCAGCAGTGCTCTCAAGTTCAAGTCCTTCAAGTTTGAATGAAGATAGTTCAAAATCAGAAGAAGAATTTGTTGCTGACCCTCAGCAGCCATCAACTTCGAGACAAAGTAGATCAAAGTCTAAGAGTGCAAAGCTTATGGATTCTTCAATGCTTGTATCTCTTGATGCTGCAAAAGTAAGTGATAGAGCTGCTTCGGAAATCTTGATCCCAACAATCAATGCTCTTGGGCAAAACCCTGAAGAATACAGTGTTAGCTATTCATCGATACGGAGAGCAAGACAAAGGAACCGCAAGACAATGGCAGAAAATTTGAAGCAGGATTTCGAAACAAATTGCCCTCTCCAAATACATTGGGACGGCAAACTACTGGAAGATATTACTGGTCATGAAAATGTTGATCGACTGCCAGTTCTAATTTCCGGCCAAGGAGTTGATCAGCTTCTTGGTATTCCCAAACTTGCCAGAGGAACTGGTCAAAACATTGCAGATGCTGTCCATCAGTTAGTATTGGAGTGGAATATATCTGACCAAGTGAAGGGCATGTGTTTTGACACCACTGCCTCCAACACAGGTTCTAAGAGTGGTGCTTGTATGTTACTAGAGCAAAGATTGGATAAAGATATGCTGTGGCTGGCTTGCCGACATCATATTTTCGAAATAGTGTTAGAAGCTGCAGTTTCTGTCTCCTTGCCATCTTCTAGTGGCCCTGACATACAACTGTTTAAGAGATTCAAAGCAAAGTGGGTGGAAATTGACAAGAACAATTACCAAACAGCAACAGATGACCCTAACATTGCAGAGAAAATCTCAGATGCTGAAGAACTCATTCAATTTGCTCAAGCTCAGCTTGATGAACAGCAGCCTCGTGATGACTACAAGGAATTGCTCGAGCTAACGCTCATTTTCATCGGTAGTGCCCCCAAGTCAGGAATCAGCTTTAAAGCACCCGGAGCTTATCACAGAGCACGATGGATGGGCAAGCTCATTTACTGCATTAAAATTTGGATGTTTAAATCTCAGTTTAAACTAACTGAGAGAGAGGAAAAAGGACTGAGAGATGTTTGCTGCTTTTCAGCTGCGATATACATCAGATCGTGGTACCTGGCACCCATACCCTCATGCGCCCCCCGTTCAGATTTGCATTTTGTGCAAAGTCTGCAGCTCTACAAGCAAAAGGATGACAAAATTGCAAGTGCTGCACTCAATAAGTTTTTGAGACATTTGTGGTACCTCTCTGAGGAGCTTGTGGCGCTTGCATTTTTTGATTCAGCTGTTTCGCATGAGACAAAAAACAAAATGAAGCATGCTCTGCAGAAACCAGTTGACTCAAAACCGAGCAAACGAGCATCAATAAATCCTGAATCAGCTGGGCAGAAACAACTGCAGGATTTCGTTACTGCGAACACAAAAAGATTCTTTGAAATCCTAGAGGTGCCTTGCACTTTTCTTGAAAAAGATGCTGAAGAATGGAATGATGATGAAAGTTATGCGAATGCAAGAGATATCGCATATGGACTCAAAGTGGTAAACGACATTGCGGAAAGAGGTGTACGACTGATGGAGGAATACAACAAACTGATAACCAATGATGAAGAGCAGAAACAATACCTTCTTCAAATTGTTAAAAGTTACAGGTCGTCACTCTCAAACAAAAACAAGAAAACATTACTCTTGCTTCACAAAAAACGAAAATAAACATACATAAGTGGTTATGATATGCCTACTGGGGAAACTTCCACATAAAAAAAAGTTAACGCGCTATACGCTGTACCTCAGAGGGTGGTGCGGAAATCAGCGTGCCTATTATTTACTATTTTATGAGCTCACTACGTACTATAGTCTAGAATGTCATCGTTTTTTTTCAAACTAGGTTAACTAGGTACATATCAAACCGGCTCCGGCGAAAATATCAACAAAACAATATTTTTGAGCACAAACTGATATACATTTATTTTTAAAGCTTGGTAGCAACCTCTAATTTTCTCTTTTTCAACCCCAAATTTCGCATACAATGCTTTCTTAGGAATATGAATAAAATAGGAGGGTGTCTCCCTGAAAATTGAAAAAAACAAAATTTGACCCCTTTTTTGCATCACCCTAAATTTATATATATATATAATTTAGGGTGATGCACAAATCATGACCATCGTGGATTTTTAGGGATACCCCCTCATTTGTTCCAATTTGTCACAAAAACACCCTGTGAGAAATTCCGGTCAAACAAATAACATTCAGAGGTCGCGCCCGCCAATTGAAAATTTGAAAATTACAAAAAATTAGAGTAAAATCAAATTTTTTGAATTTGTTCTTATTTTTGTTGCAGGTTTGTTGCAGGTTGCAGGTTTTGTGCAGGTTTGCTGCAGGCAGAGTGGTAGGTGATGCGTATATGAGCAAATAGCGTTCAAGGAAATCGGTATCGCAGTGTGCTTGTGGCAGTGTCCAGGAGAGGTGCTATATCAGTGAGTCTCTCCGCCTCAATTTCTCTTCTATTTCCTCTATCTTAATTGTGACAAAAATGAGATCAAGAAGCTCAACAGATATCTGGCTGATCGGTCAACAAATAGATAAATTGAATCAAAGTAAGCTTCCATCAAAGAAAGAAGTAATTTCCTTATTCATGAATTATAAACATATCAAGAATGAAACTGTCAGAGAAGCATCAACTTCAACCGTTAATGATGTATTGGAAGTGTGGCAGAGAGCAGGAATACCAACAACCCAGAAATGTAATGTTGTGAAGAAATTAAATAAACTGTATGATGAGTGGCAAGGGCTGAAGAAGAGCAAAGGAAAAAAATCGAAGTTTTCAATAGAGAAAGAGAATACATGGAAAGAAAAATTGGATGGACTCTTTGATATTGCGCATGCAAATGCTAACGAGTTAATAACTATTGAGGAAGATAGAGAGTTTCTACGGCTACAAAGGGAAGGTCGAAAGGGTAAAATGATGGCAGTTGATAAGGATGAAGAAAAACGTCGAAAGGAAGCTGCGAAGAGACATGAAAAAATGGATAAGAAAAGGTTACATGAATCAAGTGCATTTGATGAAACAGTTGTTCTTGCAAGCAGCAGCAGTTCCTGCAGTGATTCACCTGCATCTACGGAAGAAGAAGTAGATCTGGAAGTGCCCTCAACATCCAAAAGAGGCCTTCCAAGAAAAAAATTCAAGATTATGAATGAAAATCTGCTTTCCTCATTGGATGTTGCTAAGATCAGCGACCGATCAGCCTCTTTAATAATTATTCCAACGATCGCAAATGTTGGAAAAGATCCAGAGAATTACAATGTTAGCTACTCATCGATTCGCAGGGCAAGACAGAAATCAAGAAAGAAGTTCAGTGAAAACTTGAAAGAAGAATTTCAAGCTGACAAACCCTTGATTGTTCATTGGGATGGCAAACTCCTCGAAGACATTACCGGGAATGAGGTTGTTGATCGGTTGCCAGTCCTAATCTCTGGCAGTGGAGAAGATCAACTGCTTGGAGTGCCAAATATAGATCATGGCACAAGGATACTGCAAATGCAGTACATCAGGCGATCATTGATTGGAATCTAATAGATAAGGTAAAAGGCATGTGTTTCGATACAACTGCATCGAACACAGGTCGTAAAAACGGAGCTTGTGTCCTAATTGAACAGAAAATGGAGAAAGATTTGTTGTGGTGTCCTTGTCGACACCATATCCTTGAAATCATGTTGGAAGCAGTGGTATCCCCCTGCATTACAGGCTTCATCAGGCCCTGACATTCAGTTATTCAAAAGATTCAAAACAAACTGGAATAAGATTAATCTAACTTCATACGATAAATTAGAAAATTATCCACAAAAGGAAAAAGAGGAAATCATCAACTTTGCAGCAAGAAAAATCAATGAAGATCAACCTCGCGACGATTACAGAGAGTTATTGGAACTGACAATCATCTTGCTTGGCGGTACTCCAACGACTGGAATAAAATTCAGGAAGCCTGGGGCTTATCATAGAGCCCGTTGGATGGCGAAAGTCATTTATTCAATGAAAATCTTTATGTTCAAAAGTCAGTTCAAAATAACAGCAATAGAAGAAAGAAATCTAAAAGAAATTTGTTGGTTTTCTGTTTCAATTTATATTAAGCATTGGTTTTCAGCACCCTGCGCAGCAAGTGCTCCACGAAATGATCTGAGTCTTCTCAAGAATCTTCACAGCTACAAAAGCACAAATGAACAACTAGCAAATGCTGCTTTAGAAAAATTCAAGAATCATTTGTGGTATCTCTCAGAAGAGTTGATCGCATTGGCTTTCTTTGATGATAAAATCAGCTTTGACACCAAAAGAAAAATGAAGGAGGCTCTTACAAAATCTTCGGAGCCAGATCCTCCAAAGAAGACACAAATAGACATCAAAACTATTGACAATAAGCAGCTTGAAGATTTTGTAACTGCTAACACAAAGTCCTTCTTCAGTATACTCGGATTGTCTTCAACGTTCTTGAGCAAACCAGTAGAAGATTGGCTTCTCGATGAGAGTTATTGGGTTGCAAAGAACGTAGTGAATCACATGAAAGTTGTTAATGATATTGCTGAAAGAGGAGTGAAATTGATTGAAGATTATAACAAATTAATTACCAATGATGAACAACAGAAGCAATATCTACTGCAAGTTGTATCAAATTATCGGAAGAAGCTTCCGGACAAAACTAAGAAAACTCTCGTATCTTTGACGCAACAGTAAAATTTACGAGTATATCCATTCTATGTATCTATTGTAAATATCTATTGTATTGTATCTGTTTTATGAACAAATGGAAAAGAGGAAGGTGGTATGATAGGCCTCGTGGGGAACTTCCACTCAAAAAAAAAGTAACGTGACGCTTGCTGTACCTCCTGGGTGTCATGGAAATCAGCAAATTTTCAAATGGCGGGCGCGACCTCCAAATATTCGAATTTTGACCTGAAATTTCCCCAGGATCATTTTTCCACCAAATTAAACCAAATGAGAGGGTATCTCAAAAATTTGAAACAAAAACATTTTACTCCCCCACTTTTGCATCACCCTAATATATATATATATATAAAATTACCCACAAGGATTCGAACCCTCCACCTCTTCAATACGCTAAGACGGAATGAAAGTTAATACAATCTGGTAGATATTTCATCGTCCGAGGAAACGTATAACGCTTCCGAGCTCAGAGGCGTTTTAAGTACAAGTCACCCTCGCTTTATGCGATTTCTCTTAATGCGATTTCGTTATTATGCGACGACCCTACTACTTTGTGCAAGAAAAATTCACAATTATGCGACTGGCCAGGTTGGATGCGCGAAGCTCCGATATGGTGCGGAGCGGTGAGTCACTAGCGAGTAGCGACGTGAGGCAGCCTGCACGCTTCCTCAATCTCCCTCACTCAGTGTCGCATTTGTCATTAGTAGGGGAGCATTTGTAACTTCGTGACAAGTTTAGTGATGAAAAGGTGGGACTGGTTTCGTTTCATCATAAATACCTATAGATGAATAATTTCCATGGTGTCACTCTATGGTGCGTGGCGTGTAGTGCTGATGACGTCATCAAGATGGCCACCAAAGAAATTCATAAAATCTTCAGTATCTCCGTTATTTATGGACCAATTTGAATGTTTAAGGTCTCATTTTAAAGATATGTTTTAGGCCTAAAAAGGTGGTTCCAACAACATTTACTCTAAAGTCAATGATTTCTCAGATATTTCCATATTTATGGTATTAAACCTCATAATGATGTAATGATGTTTGTGTGATGCTGCTTGTTCTGGTATCCCTGCCATGCTTCATGTCTCTTCAGATATATGGTCAAGTACTAGCTAGCGCTGTTAAAAAATAGCGTGCAAGTGCCCTAGTGTGTTGTGTTATACCCACTAAACCTCCACTAAGCTTCAAAGCTTTGTTTTGATGTTCAAGTGCTTCATCGGCTCCAGGAGCGCAGAATGGAATATTACTTTTCCTCACAATCCAGTTTCCTTTTTCAAACTCTTCCCATATTGTAGGATCAGATTCCTTCAAAGCACTCATTTCTGCAAGATAGTATGCCATTATCCCAGAGTAATTATGTAAATTTAATGCAAAGAAGTACCCAACGATTGCTTCCACTGATGAAATGTGTGCATTTCAGTCACCACTTCTTATGATTCACGGAAATTTTATCGCCAGAAATCTCATCGCCGGAAATTTTATCGCCGGGAAATTACGTAAAGAATTTTAATTGCTAGGAATTTTGATCGCAAGGAAAATACATAGCCACACCACCTAACCTAACATAACCTTTCTCCCATCTTATCTTCTTAAAACAAGCACCTGCATGCTAAAACTAACCATTTTAATCTGGTAACCTTTCTCCCATCTTATCTTCTTAAAGCAGGCACCTGCATGCTAAAACTAACCATTTTAATCTGGTAACCTTTCTCCCATCTTAGCTTCTTAAAACAGTCACTTGCATTTACGTCAAAAAGGGCCAAAATGAGACACTTAATCATAATCTTATAAATTATCAGTCCCATGATCATTTAAAGCTTCACATGTGTAACTTATATATATGTTTACAATTAACAGTAACAATCATTTTTATTTGTATAAACCAATTTGCATAACAAAAGTTAAGAACATAAAATTATTAAGAAAAATTAATTCAATGCAAATCTTATTAATATATATATATATCTATATATATTATATTTAGAACACTTTTTTTTTAATTTTTAAAATTATTTTCTATTGCGCGGCGATGTATTTTCCTAGCGATGAAAATTCCTAGCGATGAAAATTCTTGGCGATGAAATTTCCCGGCGATGAAATTCTTGGAGATGAAATTGTCGCGATGAAATTTGCGGCGATGAAATTGCGGCGATGAAATTTCCGGACTCGCTTCTCATAGACCTTATTACTTGCAACAAAGATTCCACCATTGCCATGTATTCCCGCATCATTTTAAATGTTGGGTTAGACTGTCCTTGAACATTGTAAATTCCTTCATTTTTTCAGAGATCTTACATTTCTCGATGTTTGCCAGCAGGTCTTGAATATCGCAGCTTTTGATACATTTGGTTTGTAATTCTTCAACCTTACTAAGAATTTCTGCACATAGATGCTTCTTGAAGAACACTTCCAGGTAGCAGTCATACAGTGCAACAAGTGTGCGTTTGTGAGCTTCTTCAGCACGTCGAATATGTTTGCCCGTGATGATTTGTTGCACAGTGCTGTCACTGTACCAGACGTCCCACATTTCAGGAATACCGGATCCATCAATAAAAGTGCCAATAGCACGAAGAAATGCCATACATACAGTATGTGCAGTTCACCAGGCCGTAAAACAAATCGATCACGAAGACACTGTTGAGACATTATTAGTTGCTGCACAGGACGGTAGAGACCCAACTCTAATGTCACAACACATTTTGAATCTGTTCCACAAATATGTTTTGTTAAATTTTCCAGATATGTCAAGAAAGTCACTTGAATTGAACGATCTGTTGGGGTAGCTGGTATGATTGGCAGAACACATATGCGAGTTATTTGCTTCGGCACTTCTTGCAATGTTGCATTGAAAACAGTCCAGGCTGGAACACACGCAGGATAAGATCTTGTTTTCTTAGGTTGATTTTGGGAGTCTGTAATCATTGCATCATCATCCGTCCTCCTTGCAGATTCTGTGCTCGCAACATTCAAAGTAGTAGAATTTGCTATACTTCCAGTTTGGGGCAGGGACAATTCGACGTGGCCGACTCGATGCGACCCAACTCGATGTGGCCGACTCGATGTCAGGACAACTCGATGTCAAGCAATTCGATGCCAGGCCAAGTCGATTTCATTTTCTTTATATATTTAATGTAGGTTAACTGAATGCCCGGTTAGGTCACCTGTACGCCCTTGACGATTGGTTAGGTTAAGTTGTGATATTTTCGTTAAAACTAACGAAAATATCCCTTAGGGATATCACATCGAGTTGTCCTGACATCGAGTCGGCCACATCGAGTTTGGTCGCATCGAGTCGGCCACATCGAATCGTACCCAACCCTCCAGTTTTGCAGAGACACCATGCCAAGTCTACTTCTTTAAATGATTTCAAATCCTTAGCTCTTCTGTTAACATCAGATTCCTTAAAAACTGTACTCTTTGGCTTTAGGAGCTTTGGGCCATTGTAATTGATGAAGTCTGTCATGTAGTAGGGTAGTTTCTGTAGTGAACGATTCAGCATGCTTGCATCGTACAATGTTATGGATTGTGATTCATCTTTGTCATGACATTCTTGATAACAAGTCATCACAGTTGCATGAAGGGTTCCCTTTCCATCAGGTGTGTCCTCAAGGAAGTCCAAATTATCTGCAGCGCAGTAAATAAATCTTCCTTTCACAAGGTTAGGTGGGACATATACTCCTCCATTATCTTCTATGCGGCGTAGAACTTCATTAGCTAAAGCTGTCTCAAGTCGGAGAACTTTATTATAGTCGATCGAGAATCCCAAACCATGCATAAGCTGCACCAAGAATTTGCTGCGAGTTTTAGAATGTATCGTTAGACCAACAGCAACCTGAAGTGGAAGTTCACGTGTGTGTCTTGCAGTGGCGGCCGCTCATTATGTGCTTACGTGCTACAGCACATCAGTTTTTAAAATACGTAAATAGCTAAATAAATCAATAAAATTACTTATAATATCTTCTGTAATTTCCAATTTGATCTAAATTGTTTTCCAACTTACGAAAAAAACGAATTAACTGCGCATTCCCTGCATTTCTATTTTCGTACTTATGTGCTGTTATCAGTTAGCACCCAAATCGAGTGAAATCAGACAAAGCGCATGCGGAGACGTCTTTCGGTCCAGTTTCGGATAAGGCGTGAATGTGCTACCAGTCGCTGCAGCACTTGTCAATGTGATGGACGCTCGATCGATTGCGTTTGATTTTTAAGCTTTTTATGCGTGTGTATGTGTTTTTGTTTACTCAAGTGTTATATATAAATTATTAATTTTTATACAAATATGAATTCAGTGGACAATTTATTAAAAGTATCTTTTTCATCTAGAACATTAAATGAAAAAGCTCAAATAAAACAGTTAGGTAGGCCAACTCCCGATTTAAATTTAAGTCAGAAAGCCAAGGGAAGCAACAATCGAGAATATTTAAGACAATTTCACAGAAAGATTTATGATGATTATAGTTGGACTTGTGGTTGTAATGTTCGGGATGCTCTTTTCTGCTTTCCATGCCTTCTTTTTTGTAACAGTGATTCATTCAGTAACACGGGAGTGAAAGATCTTGGCCATCTTAAAGCACTGATTAGAAAGCATAATGAAAACAAGAAACATATAAACAATGTGTTGGATCTTAGTGTTCTCGGAAGTGTGAATATTGCAACACAGTTAAGTCGGGCCTACCATGACGCCATCAAAAAACACAATCAAGAAGTAGAAAAGAACAGATATATATTATCAAAGGTAATTGACTGCATTAAGTTTTGCGGTGCCTTTGAACTTGCCTTAAGAGGACATGATGAGAGTGAAACATCTGAAAATCCGGGTATTTTCTTGGGACTCGTTGATTTTGTTAGTAGTTTAGATAGAGCGGTAAAAGAACACATACTGTAGAATCGAATCATGTTTTCAAGGGAACTTCCAAAACCATCCAGAATGAACTACTAGATTGTATGTCGGAAGTTTGTCGTGAAAAGATAATCGAAGAAATGAAAGAGGCTGATTTTGTCGCTTTAATGGCAGATGAAACTACAGACATTTCTGAACATTCACAGTTGGTAATAGTATTTCGTTATGTAATCAACAGCGTGCCTACTGAAAGATTTTGGGGATTTTTCAACCCGGAAGGTCAAAGTGCAGACGCAATTTCTATTTGTATTTTGAATACAATAAATTAGATTTTTAAAGATCAACCTAACAAAATAATTGCTCAGACTTACGACGGTGCGACTGTAATGAGTGGCGAAAGAGGTGGAGTTCAAGAAAAAATAAAGGCTATTTTTCCCACTGCACAATACATCCACTGTTATGCCCATCAATTAAATTTGGTAATGGAAAAAGCTGCTTCGCAAAATCATGCAGCTAGGGTATTCTTCTGTTGCCTGTCAGCTTTACCTGCTTTCTTTTCAAGGTCACCAAAACGGTTGTCTGCACTAGATGCAGTTGTGGCACGAAGGATTCCCAGTGGTTCTGCAACCAGGTGGAACTTTAAATCGAGAACCGTCAGTGTGGTGTATGAACACAAGGGCAGTTTGGTTGAGTGTTTGTTCGATTTGCAGACGTCATTATCCACCAGGACAGTTCAAGAAGCTCGTGGACTCCGTCATTATTTGGAAGATGCACAATTCCTTTTCTGGCTTTCATTTTTTCACAGAATAATGCCACATGTAGACATTTTGTATAACCAATTACAAGCAAGATTGTCTGATGCTGTAAAAGTAAAAAGTGCCGTATCCCATTTTATTTTAGCAATCAATGAAGTGAGAGATTCAATAGACATCATTGACAGTGAAATTGCGACTACATGCATGTCATCTGGCAATAAACGACCTAAACAGTCGTGCGAAGCGCCGATGCCAAAGAAGTATGTGATCGAATTGTACAGGAGGCTCATCATCGTTTTCAATCCTTGGATCATCTAGAGGCAGCAAAGTTGTTGAATTCTGTTAACTTTCAAGAATTTGCAAAACATTTTCCGGAAAATGAACTTGAAATTGCAGTTCAAAGTTATTGAATGCTGGAGAAAAGGAGACTGAAAACAGAGCTTAGCGTTTTATGTGAAAGAGCCGATTTCAGAAAAATTGATGGCGCAGTTCGTCTTTTGAAACTTATATTCAAAAACAATTTACAGAGTACATTCTCTGAAGTAACAAAACTTCTTAAAATTGTCATCACCACGCCAATGACAACAGCAGAACCCGAAAGATGTTTCTCCTCTCTAAAAAGAATAAAAACTTTCCTAAGAAATACTATGTCCCAGGATCGTCTTAATGCTCTGGCAATGCTCTCCATAGAAAAAAAGTTTATTTCAAACATTGAGGCTTTTAACACCAAGGTGATTGACAAGTTCTGCAGTAAGAAAGAGCGTCGTATGAATTTCATTTTTCGTAAATAAGTAAGTACTATATCTATCTATCTACCATTAGTTGCGCAGAACATTTACTATAATTAACGATGAATTAGTTCTATTTTATAATTTATCAGTTGTTTATATATATATATATCTACCTATCAAAAATTTTTTGTTGTAGCACACAACTGTTTTAAGTCACGAGCCGCCACTGGGGTCTTGACTTTACTGAAGTTAAGGTACCATATGAGGCCTGCCTTTCTGTTAGGCACTCATACATAAGAGTTTGTGACAAAGCAGCAGCCTTGTGCTTCAAATGTTGGTTTTCAAACTGCAAGCCATCAAAAGGATAACACTTTTTGTGGTATTGCTTCTGTAACTTGGTCCTGCGTGATGGAACCTGTAAATTTCCACTTCTCATCTGTCAGGATGGTTTTCCGTAGTAATTTGGCAGCCTGATATGGAGCCTTCATATTTAAATTTATGTTGCAACTTGCTTCTGCATGTGAAAGCACAGCATCGTTAACTGATTTCAAAGAAATACGCTGTGACTGGTTCTTGAAGACAGGATTGCTGAATACTACGTCCTTGTCAAAAAGTTCATTTTCAATAAGTGTTTTCAGTGATTTTCTAGATATCATATCTTCCTCTTTAACACCTTTTGAGTAACAGATTTCCTTGTAGTGTCGCTCAGCATCTGCCATTGTGACAACCTTACCTTCTAAAAGGGCCTCTAATAAACAGTCAATGAATTCCACCTGACTTGCACATTCTGGCACATTCGGTGGTGTTTCAGGAGGTTTTTCTGCACTTCGCAAGACATTGTTTACATTTTTCGCATAGCATTCTTTGTGATATACTATGTCATATGCATGAGCATCTTTTGGACTGATGCACCCACTCAACTTCAGCTTCCATTGGCTATTTTCACTCAACTGAACCGATTTCCTGAACGTATAACAATAGTGATGTAATTGCATATCTGTACTATAAATATCTTTAAAATGAGACCTTAAAAATTCAAATTGGTCCATAAATAACGGAGATATTGAAGATTTTTTGAATTTCGTTGGCGGCCATCTTCATGACGTCATCAATACTACACGCCACGCACCATAGAGTGACACCATGGAAATTATTCATCATAGGTAGTTTCTGATGAAACAAAACCAGTCCCGCCTTTTCATCACTAAACCTGCCACGGAGCATGATTTTTCTACATATGCTCCTGGACTACATTGTTGTGTGTTCATTTATGCCACTCGCTCTCATCTTGTAGTGTGTGGATTTGCAATTACTGTTGACTTTAGTGCAATGAGTGTTACGTAAATCCGTCTTATTAATGATGGTTTTATTTTATTATGTGATTTTTTTTCCTTGTATTTGTTATGAAAGAGTGTTAGAAAGGTTTTTTTAGGGGGTCAGTAGAGGTCCTGGACGCATCCCTATTAAATATTTGTAATAAATGACTTTTTATGCGAAATCGCTTTATGCGAACTTTTTTTTGGAACGCAACCCTGCATAAAGCGAGGGCGACCACTCAGCTATATATATATATATATATATATGGGAATGAACTCAGAATGGTTCCCTGAGTTTTTTATGATACACACAGACCGTGCATGGAACAAGGAACTCTTCTGGGATAATTAAATCCACTATAGTCCAAATAAGTAATGGTAAATGACAAATACCATAGTTTTTCTTTTTCATGATGCAAGCCCGACGTGGGCAACGGGTCTCTCGCAAAGAGGTCCCATAAATATAGCTTCCCTCACCAGCTATCTGCAAAGCAGATAGGATCCAGCTTTGGGACATGGATCTAGGGTTTAAAGCAGCCTAGCCCCAGTACATTTAGAACCTCAATATAAGTAAAAGACTCGTTGCATTCACGTCGGATTGAATAAATCAAAGAAAAAGGGGTAACTATTATATTTTTAGCCAAAACCAAAACTTAAACCTCAACTGGCAGAATTGAGCGTCCACTTTTCAAGGCACATAACATGTCCGTTTTCATGATGGGAATGAACTCAGAATGGTTCCCTGAAACCCGTTGCCCACGTCGGGCTTGCATCATGAAAAAGAAAAACTATGGTATTTGTCATTTACCATTACTTATTCGGACTATAGTGGATTTAATTATCCCAGAAGAGTTCTTTGTTCCATGCACGGTCTGTGTGTATCATAAAAAACTCAGGGAACCATTCTGAGTTCATTCCCATCATGAAACGGACATGTTATGTGCCTTGAAAAGTGGACGCTCAATTCTGCCAGTTGAGGTTTAAGTTTTGGTTTTGGCTAAAAATATAATAGTTACCCCTTTTTCTTTGATTTATTCAATCCGACGTGAATGCAACGAGTCTTTTACTTATATTGAGGTTCTAAATGTACTGGGGCTAGGCTGCTTTAAACCCTAGATCCATGTCCCAAAGCTGGATCCAGTCTGCTTTGTAGATAGCTGGTGAGGGAAGCTATATTTATGGGACCTCTTTGCGAGAGACCCGTTGCCCACGTCGGGCTTGCATCATGAAAAAGAAAAACTATGGTATTTGTCATTTACCATTACTTATTCGGACTATAGTGGATTTAATTATCGCAGAAGAGTTCCTTGTTCCATGCACGGTCTGTGTGTATCATATATATATATATATATATATGAACAGAAGGATCAACACAACGGCAAACATTTTCATTTATTTGTACTTCAGACGTTTCGACAATTCTTTTGTCATCATCAGTGAATTAAGTCTTAAAACCTTAAAACAAAAGTAAAAAGTGAAAAGTGAAAATTACATCAATACAATATTAAAACCATTAAAATTAAAACCTTAAAGCAAAATGAAAATTGCATCAATACAAAATTAAAATCATTTAAGTTTCATCACTATAAAAACTAAAATTAAATTAAATTACCTCAATAGGTAAATACACAATGTTTACATCCACCTCCATACTTGGCAAAACCTAAGAGAACACTGGATGGTCAGAGGATTAGAAAGGGTATGTCTACGAGAGTCGGTTGGTTAGTTAAAAAAGCTGTAATTTGTAGGATGAGCTATTATTGTTAAGGGAGGGTTTGTTTCTATAGATGTACAAAGATTCTAAAATTCGGAGTTCTGTGAGGTTATTGGATCTAGTTAAAATTTCAAACTGAGTTTTGTGAAGGGGATGGTTGTTTTCATTACTATGGTTTCTAATTGCGGATTGTGGAGGGCTACTGAGGGGACGGTTGGTACGGACTGACAAGCCCAAATGTTGAGAAAGGCGCACCTCCAGTTGGAGTTGAGTGCTGCCAATATACGCAGCCTTACAGCTGTCGCACGTGTATTTGTAAACAACATTGGGGCATACAGTTTTGGGGAATTCATCTTTGAACTTCAAAAAATTTGATAATTTAAGTGGGTTGACGAAGGCGAATCTAAAATTTATTTGGGGATAACTAGACTTGAACAGTTTGGACAATTCACCTCGAATACGCAATGATAAATAACCATAAAAAGGTAATTTAATAGATCTGGTTTCTTTTTGTACTGTAGTTATGGGGAGTTTAGTATTAAAAGTGTTATTTAAAAATTTCTTTAATTGGTTATCGAATAGATGAGAAGGGTAGTAATTGTTAATAAAGTAGTTTTAAAAATTTAAATTCTTCGTTTAACGAAAAGTAATCCGAACAAATACGGTAACTTCTTGTTAATAATGTTACTATAGCACTAATCTTATATTTATAAAACATACAACTTAAATAATTGGTTCCCAAGCCAGTAAAAGTTTGTTTTCGAAATAGTGAAGTATGGAACTTATTATGAGCCCGTTTAACTGAAACATCCAGGAAAGGTAAACTATTATTTGTTTCGTTTTCACATGTGTACTTAATATTACTATGTTGTTTATTAAGATAATCAAGAAAAAGTTTTACGTGTGAAGGATGGTTAAATATTAAGAAAGTGTCATCCACGTATCTTCTGTAATATATGGGTTTAAAACTACTAGGACAACTTTTCAACCAAATTTCTTCGTAATGTCAAAGAAATGCATTTGCTAGTGTTGGGCTTAACGGGGAACCCATAGCTACCCGATCAATTTGGCTGTAAAGGTTGCTATTAAATAAGAAAAGATTATCAAAACACACTATTTCGAGAAGGTTTTTAAATTGAGTCTGAGTGAGGCCATTAATAAGAGTATTATCAGTAGTGAATAACTTATTTAGTATGATATTTAATGTTTCTTTTAACGGGACATTAGTAAACAATGACGAGACATCAAAACTGGCCATAGTAAGAGAATCGGCATGATTGATCTCTTTTATCTCTTTAGCAAAATCAAACGAGTTGTTAATAGAATAATCATTAAAAGTGAGTTTTGAAAGCAAGGGAACGAAGAATTTGGCTAAATTATAATTGAATGTACCACATGCCGAAAGAATAGGTCTTAGTGGGAAATTTGGCTTATGGACTTTAGGTAAACCATATACAATTCCTGGATTAGAACCAGAAGCAAATAAAAAATTGTATGTATTGTCAGCAATAATATTGCTATTTTTTAATTTACGCAAACACCTATTAAGTTTATCTTCGAGTTTTAGTAATTTAGACAGAACATTCTCTTTTACCCTTTTAAATTTAGACGTATCCGACAAAATTGTCTCCATTCTATTTATGTAAACTGTTGAATCAATCAGCACTACTCCTTTACCCTTATCCGGTTTTGTAATGATGACAGAGTTATCCTTTTTCAAATTATTAAGAATTTTAAAATCTTGCTTATTAAAAAGGGGAGAAAACACCTTATGGGGTTTAAAATTATAAAAATTCTTAAAAGAGATACTCTCCACTTGTTTTACCAAGTTATGAAACGAGAAATTTGGTCGGATCTCACAATTCTTAATATTCATGAGAAGATTTTCAAAGCCAGAGAAAAATTTATAAAAATTTAGTTTATAATGAGGTAGATCAAAATTTAAGCCTAACGACAATATTTCTTTCTCTCTAATACTTAAAACTCTATTAGAGAAATTAAAAATAAAATTATCTGGATTATTAAAAAACGACTGAGTGATTCCCAATTTTTCCAATTTGGCAGCATGTATCCTTTTATGTCTATTGACAATTTTATCACAGCAAGTTTGAAATTTAGTAACTAAACAATGATAATTATAATCAATATAAGACACCCTAGATTTTAGACCACACAGAGAATTCTTATATTTCAGCTTGAGAAAACTCACTGTTTTAGTTTTCGATTGAAGCTCCATATTTAATAATTTATGTTGCTATGATTTATATAGTTTGGAGTTGTGGAGGCGTTTATTATAGAGTTTAAATCTAAGGAAATTAGGCACAATATTATAACTTTTGCACTTAGACAAGAAACTCTCATCACAAATAGCCTTGTTAAGTTTCAAATAGACTCTTTCACATTGTCTGTAATAGTTCAATGTCGATCGGCCATATCTCTGGGTTAATATCAAAGCTATTGACTTCTCCTTAGGGAAACGGAGCTTACAGATGAACAGAAGGATCAACACAACGTCAAACATTTTCATTTATTTGTACTTCAGACGTTTCGACAATTCTTTTGTCATCATCAGTGAATTAAGTCTTAAAACCTTAAAACAAAAGTAAAAAGTGAAAAGTGAAAATTACATTCAACAGTTTACATAAATAGAATGGAGACAATTTTGTCGGATACGTCTAAATTTAAAAGGGTAAAAGAGAATGTTCTGTCTAAATTACTAAAACTCGAAGATAAACTTAATAGGTGTTTGCGTAAATTAAAAAATAGCAATATTATTGCTGACAATACATACAATATTTTATTTGCTTCTGGTTCTAATCCAGGAATTGTATATGGTTTACCTAAAGTCCATAAGCCAAATTTCCCACTAAGACCTATTCTTTCGGCATGTGGTACATTCAATTATAATTTAGCCAAATTCTTCGTTCCCTTGCTTTCAAAACTCACTTTTAATGATTATTCTATTAACAACTCGTTTGATTTTACAAAGAGATAAAAGAGATCAATCATGCCGATTCTCTTACTATGGCCATTTTTGATGTCTCGTCATTGTTTACTAATGTCCCGTTAAAAGAAACATTAAATATCATACTAAATAAGTTATTCACTACTGATAATACTCTTATTAATGGCCTCACTCAGACTCAATTTAAAAACCTTCTCGAAATAGTGTGTTTTGATAATCTTTTCTTATTTAATAGCAACCTTTACAGCCAAATTGATGGGGTAGCTATGGGTTCCCCGTTAAGCCCAACACTAGCAAGTGCATTTCTTTGCCATTACGAAGAAATTTGGTTGAAAAGTTGTCCTAGTAGTTTTAAACCCATATATTACAGAAGATACGTGGATGACACTTTCTTAATATTTAACCATCCTTCACACGTAAAACTTTTTCTTGATTATCTTAATAAACAACATAGTAATATTAAGTACACATGTGAAAACGAAACAAATAATAGTTTACCTTTCCTGGATGTTTCAGTTAAACGGGCTCATAATAAGTTCCATACTTCACTATTTCGAAAACAAACTTTTACTGGCTTGGGAACCAATTATTTAAGTTGTATGTTTTATAAATATAAGATTAGTGCTATAGTAACATTATTAACAAGAAGTTACCGTATTTGTTCGGATTACTTTTCGTTAAACGAAGAATTTAAATTTTTAAAACTACTTTATTAACAATTACTACCCTTCTCATCTATTCGATAACCAATTAAAGAAATTTTTAAATAACACTTTTAATACTAAACTCCCCATAACTACAGTACAAAAGAAACCAGATATATTAAATTACCTTTTTATGGTTATTTATCATTGCGTATTCGAGGTGAATTGTCCAAACTGTTCAAGTCTAGTTATCCCAAATAAATTTTAGATTCGCCTTCGTCAACCCACTTAAATTATCAAATTTTTTGAAGTTCAAAGATGAATTCCCCAAAACTGTATGCCCCAATGTTGTTTACAAATACACGTGCGACAGCTGTAAGGCTGCGTATATTGGCAGCACTCAACTCCAACTGGAGGTGCGCCTTTCTCAACATTTGGGCTTGTCAGTCCGTACCAACCGTCCCCTCAGTAGCCCTCCACAATCCGCAATTAGAAACCATAGTAATGAAAACAACCATCCCCTTCACAAAACTCAGTTTGAAATTTTAACTAGATCCAATAACCTCACAGAACTCCGAATTTTAGAATCTTCGTACATCTATAGAAACAAACCCTCCTTTAACAATAATAGCTCATCCTACAAATTACAGCTTTTTTAACTAACCAACCGACTCTCGTAGACATACCCTTTCTAATCCTCTGACCATCCAGTGTTCTCTAAGAATTTGCCAAGTATGGAGGTGGATGTAAACATTGTGTATTTACCTATTGAGGTAATTTAATTTAATTTTAGTTTTTATAGTGATGAAACTTAAATGATTTTAATTTTGTATTGATGCAATTTTCATTTTGCTTTAAGGTTTTAATTTTAATGGTTTTAATATTGTATTGATGTAATTTTCACTTTTCACTTTTTACTTTTGTTTTAAGGTTTTAAGACTTAATTCACTGATGATGACAAAAGAATTGTCGAAACGTCTGAAGTATAAATAAATGAAAATGTTTGCCGTTGTGTTGATCCTTCTGTTCATCTGTAAGCTCCGTTTCCCTAAGGAGAAGTCAATAGCTTTGATATATATATATATATATATATATATTATATAATATATATATATATATATATATATATATATACAGGGTGGGCGGAAAGTAGCTCCCTAATTTAAATTACATATAAATTATGTATAAATTGTGATTGTATTGTTATATTGTTATGGTGTGTTCTCTAAAGTGGTACAATTGTAACGGTAATCTTTTTTTCTCTAAAGTGTTCTCTTTGTGTTCTCTAAAGTGGTACAATTGTAACGTTCATTTTTTTTTTTTCATTTCAGATTGAAGGGTAACATGGCTGAGCGTTTAACACTGCAGGAGCGTGCCCAGTTGGCGGCACGGTACGAAGTTTGGCAATCTGTCGTTCGAGTTCAAAGATGGTGGCGGGCCATTCACGGACCACGTGCCCAAGTGGACCCGAAAACAATCAAGAACTGCCACTCGAAGCTCATGACCACGGGGTCTGTGGCAGATGTTCGAAGATGTGGTCGCCCTTCGACATCCAGGGCCCAGGAGACGGTGCAGGCAGTTCAGGAAATGTTCGCACGGAGTCCACGAAAGTCAACTCGCCAGGCAGCTCGGGAAAGTGGACTCTCCCGCTACTCAGTGCGAACTGTGCTGAAGAAGGAGCTGAACTGGCGTGCGTGGAAGCCGCATTACTGCCAATCTCTCTCGGACGAGGACTGCGACATTCGCATGGAGTTCGGGGAAATCATGCTGGCTTGGCATGAAGACTGGCCCCATCTCTTCCGCAACATCCTCTGGAGCGACGAGGCGGTGTTCCACGTCGGAGGCTTTGTCAACCGCCACAATTGCCACTACTGGGCAGGAGAGGATCCCATGGTTACCGCTGAAAAACGGCAGAATCGGTTCAGTGTAACGGTGTGGTGTGGTATGACCTCAGATCAGGTTGTGGGCCCGTTCCTTCTGCGCAACACCATGAATGCTGAGCGGTACCTTGCTATGTTGCGAAACGAGGTCTGGCCGGTTGTCAGCACATGGGAGAACATCGACGATCTGATATTTATGCAAGATGGCGCCCCTCCGCACTTCGCTCTTGTTGTCCGTGAGTGGCTGGATGCCCACTTCCCTGGGCGTTGGATGGGTCGTCGTGGTCCACATCAATGGCCAGCCAGGAGCCCCGACTTGACACCGTGCGAATTCTTTCTTTGGGGGTGGGTAAAGGAAGAAGTCTACCGCACCAAACCGAGGACATTGGAAGAACTGGAGGACCGAATTCGGGAAGTCATGTCCTCCATCACGCCGGAGTTCCTGCTAAAGTCAGTGGACGCCATTCCTGGGCGGCTCCAGAAGCTGGTGGAAAGAGTTGGAGCCCACATTGAATTTTAGAGAAAACCTACCATGTATGCCTACCTTTTCATATTATTTCTTCTGAAATAAATGGATAATTAATATACGTATTTTTTTACCAATCCAAAATAGGGAGCTACTTTCCGCCCACCCTGTATATATATATATATATATATATATATATATATATATATTGTTGTGACGGCAAATTTGTGTGCCTAAATCTCTTACAAAAATAGGAACAAAAATTTTAGTTTTAAGATTTTGTTGCTTAAATCTCTGAAACAAAGTAGTTTAGATTATTGTTATTGAAGAATTTTTTAACATTGTAGTGTTAAAAAATAAAAATGTTTCAAACTGTTTAAATTCGTTCGATTTTTATTTTCGTGTTCTCACGTTAGTTATATCACCCAGGTCAGCCTGGCGGTAAAGATTTATGATACGGTCGAGGATCGGCCCTCGCTTCATTGAAAAGGGAAAACAAACTGACCTGGTTCAGATGTAATATGGTTTGTTTTCTCTTGGTCGTGGTTAAGCTTTTGAAAACTGCCTTCGAATCCACTTGTTAAACTGGACCGTAACGTTGGTCATAAAATTTGAGAAACCAAGTGGCTTCGAAGAAAGGACTTTATTTTAAGTTGAGGGAAAGGAGGAGCTTTCTTTTGAAGGGAATGTCAATGTCCAATCAAAGGACAGTGATTCTTCTAACACCCAGTGAGGAAAAACAGAAGCGCCTTCTTTTCTTATGTATGGATGAAAGCTTTCGTACGGACGACCTTATGTAATGAAAATGTTTTTGATAGTTTTTTGTTTGTAAGAGCTTTATTGTTAGCGACAGAAAAAGAACTTTGGGAAATTTCTTTTAATTTAATTTTTCTTCACATTAAATGTTAAATTGTAAGTTTGCGACATATTATGTTTCCGCAGGGAAGAGTAAATATCTTGTGGTGATCTTGGTTCCCGAGGAAACTCGGGAAGTTAGTGCATGACCATTCAAGGCCTTTGTGAGAAGTTATCTAATTTATTTGACGGTTTTTTTCCTGGAAAAATCTGCTGGACTCCCGCAGAACTGTTGAGAGTAAATTTCCTAAATTTTGTAAGTAAACTACTTCTGTAAACTTCTTAGATTATGGAATTTGAATTTAGTGCTAGTTCTAGAGTTACACACAGATAAAAACACTCCTCTGTATAATTTTTTTTTTGAGACTGAAATAGGTAAAACTTTACAAGACACCCGCATTGCCATGAAACATGCTACAGTAACGAAACATATATCAATCGATAGAACAGAAAAAATGGTGCAAGCAGCTATGTATCATTTTGAAAATATTAGAAAATAACAAAGTTATGACACTATGAAGATGTTACTAGGCCCATCATAGCTTACACCATTTGGATCTTTTCCGTTTCATGTACTGTTTCCGATTTTGTTGAAAATAAGATATTTAATGTAGGTTAACTGAATGCCCGGTTAGGCGAACTGTACGCCCTTGACGATTGGTTAGGTTAACTTGTGATATTTTCGTTAAAACTAACGAAAATATCACGACTTAACCTAACCAATCATCAAGGGCGTACAGTTCATCTAACTGGGCATTCAGTTGACCTAACAGGGCATTCAGTTAACCTACATTAAATATCTTATTTTCAACAAAATCGGAAACAGTACATGAAACGGAGAAGATCCAAATGGTGTAAGCTATGATAGGCCTAGTAACATAGTAACATCTTCATAGTGCCATAAGTTTAAATGCAAAAAACTTCACTTTTTTCTTCGTGAAGGTCAAAATATGATAATAAAAACCCACTCTAATAGACAGAGTTTATTTCCACAACAGTTTCGATGTCCACTGGCATCCTCTTCGGGTGGATACAGAAAAACGAGTGAACCAAAAACAAGATGGAAAACAGTCCAGGGACCATTAAGAAATTTGCACCTAGGTTAGATCCCGTTCTCCCGACACTGGAAGGGCATTTTTTATTAAAGGGACCCGCTTATAAGCACATTCGCACAGATTTAAAACTATCTTCTTGTTCTATACATACAGATTCTTTTTTTTTTTTTACATAATTATTACATTTATTATTAAATTTATTACATTTAATATTGCATTATTATTTATTACAGAAATTATAAATTTATTGTTACATTGATTATTACATTGTTGTTTATTATACAGAAATTATAAACCGAAAGACGAATGAAAAAGGCGAGAAGAAAACAATCCAGAGACCATTAACAAATTCGCACCTAGGCTAGATCCCGTTCCCCCGACCTCAGGGCATTTTCATTAAAGGGTCCGGCTTATAAGTACATTCGCACAAATTAAAACTATCTTCTTGTTCTATACATACAGATTCTATTATTTTGACATAATTACTGCATTTATTATTGCATTTATTTTTTTTTTTAACATTTATTATTATTAGCTTTACACTAATTATTACATTTATTTTATTACCTTTATTATTACATTTATTGCACTTATATTTATTTCCACATTTATTACTTCCATTATTACATTTACGTTTATTATTCCATTTACATTTTACCAAAAAAAAAAAAAAACCCTGAATGAACCAAAAGCGAGTAAGGAAACAATCCACAGACCTTTAAGAAATTCACTTAGGTTAGAGCCCGTTCACCCGACTCCGTGAGGGACTTTTTGACCAAGAATCTCATTAAAGGGTCCAACTTATAAGTACCTTCGCACAAATTAAAATTATCTACTTGTTCTATACAAACAGATTCTATTATTTTTCTTTTGACATAATTATTACATTTATAAAGTACCTTACTTGATTCCCAATCTATAGCATGATTATTTTGGCTGGCGTGATAAAAAATGGCATAATTAGTATTACAACTTCTGAAGGCATATTTATGTTCTTCAATACGGGTTTCAATATTTCTTCCAGTTTCTCCTACGTATACGAAATCACAAATTTTACAGGAAATAGAAAATTGCCAACATGTAACGTAGAACTAGGCATGCCCACATCTGTATTTTTAGAACTGATAAAACTCTGTGTCACCAATAATGCCTTCTCCTTCGGTGAAGAATTTTAATTGCAACGTTTTGGTATGGGAATGGGGTCCCCTTTATCCCCAATACTGAATACATTATACATGGAATATTATGAGTCGGAATTGTTGCAAACAATATGTCCCAGGAATCTAATTTGGTTTCGTTATGTAGATGATATTTTCTCATTTTGGCCTGACCACTGGAACAATTTTGACACTTTCTTTCAGTCATTAAATAATCTTGTTCCCTCTATTAAATTTAAATATGAATGGGAGAACGACAAACAATTACCTTTTCTGGATGTTTTGGTCATTAACGAAAGCGGAAAGCCCAATTTCACGGTCTATAGAAAATCTACTCATTGTAATTCGTACATTCATTATTTTTCATATCATGATGAAGGGGTTAAAAGCTCAATTATTTCTTTCATGTTTCTTGGAGCACTCAGGATTTGTTGCCCACATTTGCTGGACCCGGAAAATTCAAAGATTTGGAATATTTTTAAGGATTTAAAATATCCTGAGTGGTTTATCAGAAAGGCGTATTTTAAAGCCAGAAAATCTTTTTATTCCCCTGGGGAACCTTCAGTTAACCAAAAACAATATGTGAGTTTGCCTTACATTGCCGGCTTAGAAAGAGTAAAACCGTTGACGAAAGATTTTAAGTTTGCTTTGGCGTTCAAATATTAGTCTACCGTGAAAAGTAAATTGGATAGGAATAACGTTGCAAAACAGGAACAAGCCTGTGTCTACAGCATTCCCTGTCAAAGGTGTGATTTAGTATACGTAGGAGAAACTGGAAGAAATATTGAAACCCGTATTAAAGAACATAAATATGCCTTCAGAAGTTGTAATACTAATAATGCCATTTTTTATCACTTTATAAATGTAATAATTATGTCAAAAGAAAAAATAATATAATCTGTTTCTATAGAAGAAGAAGATAATTTTAATTTGTGCGAAGGTTGGACCCTTTAATGAGATTCTTGGTAAAAAAATCCCTTACGGAGTCGGGTGAACGGGCTCTAACATAAGGGACTTTCTTAAAGGTCTCTGGATTGTTTCCTTACTCGCTTTTGGTTCATTCGTTTTTGTTTTCTTTCCGGTAAAATATAAATGGAATAATAAACGTAAATGTAAATGTAATAAATTAATAAATGTGGAAATAAATATAAATGCAATAAATGTAATAATAAAGGTAATAAAATAAATGTAATAATTACTGTAGTGTAAAGGTAATAATAATAAATGTTTAAAATATATATATATATATATATATATATATATATACACAAATGCAATAATAAGTGCAGTAATTATATCAAAATAATAGAATCTGTATGTATAGAACAAGAAGATAGTTTTAATTTGTGCGAATGTACTTATAAGCGGGACCCTTTAATGAAAATGCCCTTCTGGGGTCGGGGGAACGGGATCTAGCCTAGGTGCGAATTTGTTAATGGTCTCCGGATTGTTTTCTTCTCGCCTTTTTCATTCGTCTTTCGGTTTATAATTTCTGTATAATAAAGAACAATGTAATAATCAATGTAATAATAAATTTATAATTTCAGTAATAAATAATAATGCAATATTAAATGTAATAAATTTAATAATAAATGTAATAATTATGTAAAAAAAAATAGAATCTGTATGTATAGAACAAGAAGATAGTTTTAAATTTGTGCGAATGTACTTATAAGCGGGTCCCTTTAATAAAAAATGCCCTTCCAGTGTCGGGAGAACGGAATCTAACCTAGGTGCGAAATTCTTAATGGTCCCTGGACTGTTTTACCCCTTGTTTTTGGTTCACTCGTTTTTCTGTATCCACCTGAAGAGGATGCCAGTAGGCATCGAAACTGTTGTGGAAATAAACTCTGTCTATTAGAGTGGGTTTTTATTATTATATTTTGACCTTCACGTAGAAAAAGTGAAGTTTTTTGCATTTGTCATGGATCCCACGATCAGACGCCATCTATTCGCCTTCTTCTTAGTTACCGTTCCCCAACTTGTATCTTCCTATCGTCTATATGAAAAAACACTAGTGGCTCTGAAGACCAAGAAGCTGCAACTCAAGTTTCTGCAAGAGTGTTTAGTGGAGCAAGTGTGCCCGAAGTCCTTGATACCGTTTACCTTCAGGAAGGACCATACACCGTTTCCGAATTTTGCCCGGGGAAATTTTGAAGGAACGTATTCCGTGTGTTAAAAGAGAGATTGACCATACTTATTTCAAACTAAGAAATTGTCTACGAGTCCTTAAATTGCATGTGTCGTGTGAACTACTAGTGGCGCTGTTTGAAACTGCAGAATATAAATGCGATGTGGCGACTACACGCACTGAACAACGACTTAACAGAAAGCTATCCAATTTATGTGATGAAAGTGCTTGGTCAAAGTGTGCGGTGGAAGGTTCCGTTTTAAATTTATCGACACATGCCTTATCCAAATCCGAAAAGGAAGTTCTTAATTTTGGGCTGTCCTTTGCCCTTAAACCCGGTAAAAACATTGTTTTAGATAGTGTGTCTTCCGTAGTTAATTCCAGGGTGGATATTCCGTGTTTAAATGGTTTGATTCTGAGCAGGTTTCTGGAACATTTCAACTCAATGGACTCGATTCCCAAAAGATTCCGGTTAGCTTTAGACAAACTCAGGAAGAACGAAGCAATATTTGTCACTAAAGCGGACAAAAGTAACACTGTGGTTATTTTGGACAAGTGTGATTATAAACAAAAAATGTAAGCGTTATTTAGTGATGAATTCACCTACACCAAAGTGAGATCGTCCCCCCTAAAGCGTCTTTCTGCTGAATTCAACAAAATTATCAGGAACTTATTAAAAGATGTCCCTGCGATTGACCCTAAAAGATTTCTACAGATTAACCCCAAACTCCCCCACATTTACGGCTTACCTAAAACCCATAAGATTAATATACCACTCCGTCCCATTATTTCACTCAGGGGTTCCTTTAGTTACAGGTTATCAAAATTTCTTGCAAATAAATTGTCCCCATTAGTTGTTAAATTTTCAGGCTCGTTCATCACTAATTCCTGTGACTTTATTAACAAAGTTATGTCCTTAGATTTAAAACGGGGCAGAATGATCAGTTTTGACGTTGAATCCTTGTTTACGAAAGTTCCCATTGATGATGTACTTAGTTTTTTAGGTAGAAAATTGCCAACATGTAATGTGGAACTAGATATGCCCACATCTGTATTTTTAGAACTGATAAAACTCTGTGTCACCAATAATGCCTTCTCCTTCGGTGAAGAATTTTATTTGCAACGTTTTGGTATGGGAATGGGGTCCCCTTTATCCCCAATACTGAGTACATTATACATGGAATATTATGAGTCGGAATTGTTGCAAACAATATGTCCCAGGAATCTAATTTGGTTTCACTATGTAGATGATATTTTCTCATTTTGGCCTGACCACTAGAACATCTTTGCCACTTTCTTTCAGTCATTAAATAATCTTGTTCCCTCTATTAAATTTAAATATGAATGGGAGAACGACAAACAATTTCCTTTTCTAGATGTTTTGGTCATTAACAAAAGCGGAAAGCCCAATTTCACGGTCTATAGAAAACCTACTCATTGTAATTCGTACATTCATTATTTTTCATATCATGATGAAGGGGTTAAAAGCTCAATTATTTCTTCCATGTTTCTAAGAGCACTCAGAATTTGTAGCCCACATTTGCTGGACCCCGAAAATTCAAAGATTTGGAACATTTTTAAGGATTTGAAATATCCTGAGTGGTTTATCAGAAAGGCGTATTTTAAAGCCAGAAAATCTTTTTATTCCCCTGGGGAACCTTCAGTTAACCAAAAACAGTATGTGAGTTTGCCTTACATTGCCGGTTTAGAAAGAGTAAAACCGTTGACGAAAGAGTTTAACTTTGCTTTGGCGTTCAAATATTCGTCTACCGTGAAAAGTAAATTGGTTAGGAATAACGTTGCAAAACAGGAACAAGCCTGTGTCTACAGCATTCCCTGTAAAAGTTGTGATTTATTATACGTAGGAGAAACTGGAAGAAATATTGAAACCGTATTAAAGAACATAAATATGCCTTCAGAAGTTGTAATACTAATAATACCATTTTTTATCACGCCAGCCAAAATAATCATGCTATAGATTGGGAATCAGGTAAGGTACTTTATAAATGTAATAATTATGTCAAAAGAAAAATAATAGAATCTGTTTGTATAGAACAAGAAGATAATTTTAATTTGTGCGAAGGTACTTATAAGTTGGACCCTTTAATGAGATTCTTGGTCAAAAAGTCCCTTAAGGAGTCGGGTGAACGGGCTCTAACCTAAGTGAATTTCTTAAAGGTCTGTGGATTGTTTCCTTACTCGCTTTTGGTTCATTCGTTTTTTTTTTGTTTTTTTCCGGTAAAATATAAATGAAATAATAAACGTAAATGTAAATGTAATAATGCAAGTAATAAATGTGGAAATAAATATAAATGCGATAAATTTGGTAAGAAAGGTAATAACATAAATGTAATAATTAGTGGAAAGGTAATAATAATAAATGTGAAAAAAATATAAATGCAATAATAAATGCAGTAATTATGTCAAAATAATAGAATCTGTATGTATAGAACAAGAAGATAGTTTTAATTTGTGCGAATGTACTTATAAGCGGGACTTAATGAAAATGCCCTTCTGGGGTCGGGGGAACGGGATCTAGCCTAGGTGCGAATTTGTTAATGGTCTCCGGATTGTTTTCTTCTCGCCTTTTTCATTCGTCTTTCGGTTTATAATTTCTGTATAATAAACAACAATGTAATAATAAATTTATAATTTCTGTAATAAATAATAATGCAATATTAAATGTAATAAATTTAATAATAAATGTAATAATTATGTAAAAAAAAAATAAAAAAATAAAATCTGTATGTATAGAACAAGAAGATACTTTTAAATTTGTGCGAATGTACTTAAAGCGGGTCCCTTTAATAAAAAATGCCCTTCCAGTGTCGGGAGAACGAGATCTAACCTAGGTGCGAATTTCTTAATGGTCCTTGGACTGTTTTCCCTCTTGTTTTTGGTTCACTCGTTTTTCTGTATCCACCCGAAGAGGATGCCAGTGGGCATCGAAACTGTTGTGGAAATAAACTCTGTCTATTAGAGTGGGTTTTTATTATCATGTCATAAGTTTGTTATTTTCTAATATTTTCAAAATGATACATAGCTGCTTGCCCCATTTTTTCTGCTCTATCGATTGATATATGTTTCGTTACTGTAGCATGTTTTATGGCAATGCGGGTGTCTTGTAAAGTTTTACCCTGGAATAATTGCAATAATTTTCTTTAAATTGACAATTCGTTTTTGGAACAAGAATTTGTAATTGTACATCTGTCGATTTCTTTTAAATTTGTGTCCTATTTTGAGCGAAATTAAATAAACTTTATAAGAGGGAGTGTGTTTTTTCTATGCTACCTTGCAATAGGCCTCTCTTGTAAGCTGAGGGAAAATTAACATTGAAAGTCGAAATTTAAAGTGGGCTTCAAGGAAGCCAAGAAAACCGCGCATAAAATTGAAGGGCCATCCGAGTGGATAGGTAGAGTCATCCTGAAAGAAACGAACCCGCGCGTGCGAAATAAGTGCAACCGCGAAAAAGGAGTTGCACTACAATATATATATATATATATATAATTATCCCACTAGGATTCGAACCCTCCACCTATTCAATACGCTGAGACGGAATAAACGTTAATACAGTCTTATAGATATTTCATCGTCCGAGGAAACATATAACGCTCTCGAGCCCACAGGCGTTTTAAGTATTAACCTTCCTGCACTCAAGCTAATGACCAGTATTTCATTCAAATTGTCTGGTGCAATTCTAGTGTCTCACACACACACACACACACACACACACACACACATATATATATATATATATATATATATATATATATATATAAGAAAATATGTAGTTATTATCTGAATTTTATGTAAAGATTTTTATTTGCAGTTTTTATGCTATACTGAAATTTAAGTTGCATAAATGCAACTCGGCTTACACACATACACACATGTATATATATATATATATATATATATATATATATATATATATATATATAAAATTATAGATAACGAACAAAACAGAAAGAACATTAACATAGGTTTCTTCATCAGGATTTTCTAAATTTAATGTAAATAATGCAAATAACTTGAGCGCGAAACTCCAAAACTAAAAATTTCAAAGGGAAGTAATTCCCATGATTGAGATATCTCGAAAGTTTCTTCAATTTCTTACCGATTTATCCTCAAGGTCGTGTATCTTGCATGTGAGGAAGGCGTGAGAGCCCAACTGTGCCGTGACAACTGAAGGAGAGGACTTATCGAATGAAGGTTCTTTCTCTTTCTCAATCTCTTGCGCATAGTGATTGTAGTGATTGTGGAAGGCGTTGGATTTTTCGTGTCGTCGCGTTTTCCTGCTTCTTTTCCAAGTTGTTTTCCGCTTCTCATAGTGATTGATCTTGTTTTTGCTGTCGTTGTACTTCCCCGTCAGGCTGTTCTTCAAGTTGAAAAACAGTTTTGGATACTTTCTTTCTTCGTGTTTTCTGTGGTGATCCTTGTGGTGAGCATCTCTAGTCTCCTCGCTGTTGTGGTGACGAGGAGTAAATGTACTGACCTGATTATCCGGTGTCAAAACAGCTAAAGAAAATGAATCCGATGACTCTTGTCCGAAATCCGTAATCGATGTATGGTCTGAAAAGAAAAAGAAAAAATCCAAATTAAACCAAGACAAGAAAAAGATATGAAATGCTTTGCCACATTAAATCAACCCTTCTTTTCTTTCTTATATTTTTCTATTTTTTTTAATAGTGAAATTTCGTTTGATATTATTAATATTATTATTATTATTATTTGCGGCAAATTTGTTTATTCGGACTCTTGGCAGCTAACGTAGTTATTTTATTTTTTTAAATAAAGCGGATAAATAATAATATGCCTCTGTGAAAGAACTTAATAACTCCCTTGCTCGAAGCAGTTTCTACTTAGTTTTAAATTACAATACATGAACCTCAACATTTACCTTAGAAACAAAGCAATAATGCGTATAATGTTTTCTTAATGTATCCATAAATCATATCTTTCCTTTAGTTACTCTCATTTCCGGCGCTTCAAAAAAGCATTTCGAGCGCTTTCCATTAGATTAGAACATGTAAAGCCATTGAGAAGATATTGAAGATTAAGTTAGCTTTGATTTTAAAACATTTTCTCGTGTTTACGTTATATTTGCTTCACCACCAATATATATATATATATATATATATCGCTAATGAACTTGTCCTAAGAAAAACGGAACAAAAGCTCAGGATGTAATCACTACCTCTTCAAGGGAAATTTTTGGAAATACGTAGAAAGATACGATATCTGTGTAGACTCGAGCTATCTCTGTTTAATCTCTCTACTTACCCCTTTAAGAACCTGCCCACACACACACGCACACACACACACACACACACATATATATATATATATATATATATATATATATATATGTTACAGTCAATATGTAAAATTAGGCAATTTATAAATTGACTGAAATTCAGGCAATGTGTCAAATTGGTGATACATTGAAAACGTAACCTAACCTAACCTTTCTAGTAATGCTGCATATGCATGTGCATGCCCAATGGGATTTCTCAATATGTTGACTAAAAGTTTATGACTAGGTTAGATTTAATTAGTATTAAGTAAATCGAGCATTTAATAAATTGCATAAAACTTCCGTCAGTCAATTTTAAAGATTGGATAATTTTACATATTGACTGTAACATATATATATATATATATATATTTTTTTTTAATTGGGGTTGTTTAACCTCCGCAACATCTAAGGTCATATGACGGAGGGGACCTACAGCTTTACGTGGGATCCGAACCACGGGTCGCTACATAATCTGGGCGCAGAGGAAGGTCTCCCATCCAACTACTACCCAGACCCAATGTCGCTTAACGTCGCTGATCTCTGGGAAGCGGTGTTACGACATCGGCCAAGACGTAGCCCATATATATATATATATATATATATATATATTCCAAACTTGTAATGCAGAAAGTGTTCTTAGTTCGAAAGACAGTTTGAAAAGAAAACTGTGACGGTAAGAGGACTTTATATATAATACCTTATTCCGAAATTCTTGAATCGAGAAAACAATAGAGAAGTTTCACTAATAACGGCACTCCATAACTTCGATAACAAAATGAAGTTGTCAAGAGGTGTGTGTGTTTGTGTGTGTGTGTGTATGTGTAGGCAACTGGGGATAAATGAAGTCGTGTGTGTGATAATTAACAAATGTAGTTGAGTAAATTTTGTGAGGTAACACTCTTCGTACTTTGGAACATTGAAAAATTTCTATAAAAAGTTCGAGAAGCATTTTTAATTTCGGAAAACGATATGTTGGTTCCGATTAAGTTTGGTAAGTTAAAGTTTGGTTAGGCCAAACTAGGTTACATTAGTCAGTACCTCACTATTTAATGACTTAAAAGAAACCACCCGAGCCCTCATTTGCGTCCCAATCTAAGGTTAGGTTACTTAGGTTTTTAGGTATATGGATTTAAAAAGGTCGATACCTCGCTTATGCGGAGATGCGCACATTGTGTACAACTCTGGACCTAAAAATAGAATACCTTATGCGCTCATGCGCTCATGATCTTGATAATACATTTAAGTTATTCACCTTTATGGGGGATATCGAGTATCATGCAACCCCACACAAACACACTTGCCGGAAATTCACCAATCGCTTCTGGCAGCTTTCATGATACATTTCAGACTTTCTTCGCCAAATTCGCGGACCCCTATCACCAAATGACACACTAAATTTTGATTCGTCTAAAAAAAGTACTTTTTGCCACTCCTTTGCAGTCTATGCAACTCTTTCTTTGAGCCAGAATAATCGTCTTCCCTTTTGCTTCGCATTTAACATCGGCTTAATTTTCAGTTTTCATGACCGAAATCTTATTTCATAAAGGCGGCGAGTGTGTTAGTGTGGGTTTGCATGAATGCAAATGGTGTGGGGCTACTTACATTTGTAAATAGAATTGTCAATAGTCACGTTTATTGAGAAATCTTAGAATACTCTATGCTGGAGTCTGCAGAACAGCTATATGGAGATGAACCATTTATTTTTCAACATGACTTGGCTCCAGCTCATGCAAGTCGTGCAACATCTACCTTGGTTTGATGCTCATGAAATTGAAGTACTACCATGACCAGCTAATTCTCCCGATCTTAATGCGATAGAAGATATTTGGAATAATTGCTAAGCAGAAGGTCCAAAAGCATAAACCAGGAACACTTAGTGAACAGAAGAGGTGTTTGGTGACAACCTGGCAATCGATAACTACAGAAGAATGCAAGAAGCTTGTCAAGTCGATGCCACGTCGATTGAAGGCCGTAATCAGGGTTAAGAGTGAACCAACTAAACACTAAAACGCAGAGTTAAAAAGTCTTTGATAAAGGTCTAATATATTGGCAGTACTCAATAAACATAATGAATTTATTCTATTTTTTTGTAACACCTGACAAGATATTGTAATATTTTGGTATGTCGCTATGTATTAACTTTTCACTATTTAATAAGGCTTTTGCTATATTTTAATTTTTTTTCAAAAGTGGTACAAAGGGGTGTCTTTTTATCATAATGATGTCACAAATACTCAATATTCGTCATAAAGATGTATAACGTGAAGGTCATGAGTGTATCTGAGACACTATTCTATTTTTTTGGTCCGGAGTTGTATGAGAGAGAGAGAGAGAGAGAGAGAGAGAGTCTTTTCCGTAAACTTTAAAACTTGAAGTGAGATTTTTTCCCTTGTTATTTAAACTTGATTCTTGCATATCATTTTGTGTCCTGAACTTCAGAATTAATTCTTTGCATGAATATGCAGATGTCAACTCCAACGCTATATTAAACCATCCATACGGCCATATAAAAATTAGCTGCGGTATATAACCTTAGTTTTTCTTCCACCCGATTTGTTCATTCTGACGAAGGTCAAGCTTGTAACTCCACCTTAGACCTACAGTTTAACGTGGAATCCTAACCACGCCCCACCAGCAGCCCAGCGTCTTAAACACAAGACTACCTAAGGTATCCATTTATCTACCAGCCATTTTTTATTGCGTGGAAGGCTGAACAGCTGGGTATTTGCTGCGCGCCATCTGCCGTCAAGGGGTCTCAATCCCGGGGCCGATGGATTCGTAGTCAGCGACTCTAACCACTACACCACCTAGGCGAAAAAAAAAAATATATATATATATTATATTGGTGGTCCATAACTATACAGGAGAATTTGTTTTTAAATATTTCCTAGCTCCCACCCACTGACGTTGTGAGGTTCTGTGAGAAAATGTTGCAGGTAAATGTTTGTTTCGATCAGTTCATATTTAGGGGTCGCTCACGAGTTTCAAAATTTATCCTTCTATCACTGTAAAGGTATTATATGGTATGCACTAAAGCTCCACCGCCTCTGGGTTTACCCCACCCACAAGCTGATGGATGAGTACTATCCGTTCTACGACGGGAGTGTCATGGTTGGCAACCACTCATTGTCGCCCAGTCAAAGAGCTTTTTCTGTCATCCGGAAACTTCCGGCGATGCTCCGACACTACTTGCAGCAGATACTACAGCTGCTCGTCTTTGATATAGCGGCCGCTGTACTGTTGGACGAGGGCCACAGCTCACTCGGTGTGGTCATTCACTACCCTGAGGTTTTTCACAACCCTAAGCGCTGCCTGAAACTCCTTCATTTTTTTCCATTCATCTCGATTTTTGTTCAAGAACCCTGCAGACAATTGCAGTCGTTTGAAGAACCTCATCGAATTTTTCGTCACAAGTCGTCACAAGACTCTCTAAAGACGAACTGAGAGGCGGGTTGACACGCTTTGGAATCTGCTCTCCCCCCTCTTTCTTGTATAGGGCTGTGACCATCCGACGTTTCGTTGCAGATGGAACATCGTCATCGAAGAAGGCCAATGGAATAATTTCCTCAGAGAGGTACCAAAGCTGTCCTGCCAGCTTTTGACTGGCTGCTTTTTAGATCTTCTGCTGTGGATACGACCTCAATGATTCCAAGAGGAAAAGGTCCTGGGGTGGAGCGGAAGCGGCCATCGGAGCAGTGAACCATGCCTTCAGGTAGACTGTCACAGCGAAGATGCTCATGTTTTGCAAGCATGTTTTCTCTTTTGGTGTGAGATGTTGCAACTGCTCCCGGAACATCCACATCTTGATAGAATACAGGACCTTGCACATCCAACGAGTGTGATGCATCGCACCTGGGCTCTTGAATCGAATCGGCGATTCAAGATTTCCACCAAAGAAGACAATGGCGAGTTTCAAAAATTCCTTATAATCGTCTCGGTACGTTCGCGCTGGATTTGGTCTTTGGCGAACTTCAGAAGTTCTTCTCTGACTGGTAATAGGGATGGACCAACAGTGGGGTCGTCGACACCTGTTTGGAACTTGCTTTTGTCGATGTAGTTCCACTGTTGCTGGAATCTCTTGAATAACAGAACTTTAGTCCCAGAAATTGCGTCATGACACGCCGTGAACACGGTGGCGACAACTAGCTCCATGATATGATGCCTGCATGCAAAGTAGAGCAGCTCTTTCTGCAACTTCTGCTCTAGGAGCAAACAACATCCTGAGTGACGGCCAGTATTAGCAGCGGCAGTGTCGAAACACATCCCCCACCACTCTTTCACTTAGTCTCCAAAGTTGCAAGAGATCGAACACCGCTTGTGCCTGCTGTTGCCCACTTCCCGAAACTATTTTTGGCACTCCCAAGAGCTGGCAGTTGCCATCTGAGGTGAGCACTAAGACGGGAAGCCGATCCACCTGCTCGTTGTTGGCAAGGTCTAGCAGAAGCTTTCCGTCCCAGTGCACCACCACTGGTCCGAAATTGAATCCGTTTTGGACCGATTCAGCCTGCTGCCTGCGATGATGCTCTCGGCTGCGCTTCACAGAGGATCGGCTGAGAGTCAGTTCCTCGAGATTTTGGCCAAGGCTGCGAGCTGTTTCCGATACAATGTAAAGCACCATCCGGTCACTCATCCCCGTCCTGTCTAAGGCTGAAGATAATTTTGAGTTAAAAATATTCTTGTTCTGGCGTGTTCTTTTTTCGGGGTGAAGAAGGACAACCTCCAGTGGCTCCCTCAAGAAACTCGTCATCGGCAGAACTTGAAGAAGCAAGTTCGGCTGTTTGTAATGTCGAGGCTTGATCTTCGACTACTTTCCTCTTTCGGACGTCTTCTTCTGCTTTCCGCTTTGCAACCTTCTTCTCCTCCGCCAATATCTTTCGACGGAGCCCATTGTGCCACGCCGACCGAGCTCTCTTTGAGAGAGAAGGAAGTCGCGATCTTCTTGAAACTGGATTATCTGGAGAGCGTTTCCATGTGCAATGTCGAACAAATTGTTCAGCTTGCTTTTGAAAGACGTCTCGTTTTGGACTTGTTTTCGATTTCGCCTTCCCTTGTTCTTTTTCAAAGTCTGCCACTCTTTGAACAAGACCAAAAGCTTCTCCAAACAGTGGTCCTTCCGGCGTGTTGGTATGCGGGCTTTTTCCCAAAATGAGAAAATTTCCTCCAGCACTTCTTCGGCACTTTGTTTGGTGTCTTTCTTATTCACAACATGATGGTGCAAAATAACACCTAGGACCTGGCCATTTGAAGACAGTTTACTGCCTAAAATCTTTTGGTCCGGTTTGTCCAACAAGTAAAATCCACGTGTTTTTGACATGACCGTCACCGTAAGTAAATGTAACTAATATAAACCAATGTATGGTATACCAATATCTATTAAAATCTATTTCATATAGCTATATTTAACACTCCAACCTGTGAAAGAGCAGAAAACGGCATTAATTAGCACCTGTAATAGATCTTAGTAATGAGTGACTCAGAGAAGAACATATAACCCCATGAGCGACCACTAATTATGCACCGATGTGAGTGAAAGTTTTTACAATTTATTTTCTGGTATAATGACACAGATTAGGCGGGTGGAAGCTGGAAAAAAATCGAAAGTTCGATTTTATGGACCACCCTAATATAATATATATATATATATATATATATATATATATATATATATATATAATGGTATGGTTAGGTTAGGTAAAGGTCGGTTGTGGGTTACATCATCATCTTAGGTGTGTGTGTGTGTGTGTGTGTTTTGATACCTTACGAAATTACAACCAGCTTTGGGATGCACCAAGCTCATCAGAACACGAACCTGCGGGTAGGTACTTTAGCGGTGTCGCAATAATTTCAGACTTATTTGTTATTCAATATCATGAAAGAAAGGGATATAATGAAGGTTTGGTTCAGTTAAGTTAATTAGAGTATTTAGATTAGTTGAAATATCTCCATCTACAACTGGAAATGTTAAAATGTCGCGTTTTGTAAAGTCGCCAAACGAATGTGTGTGTGTGTGTGCAGGCACACACACATACATCCAGGAAAAAATATATATACAGTGTGTGTGTATATATATATATATATGCGCCTCGGTGGTGTAGTGGTTAGTGTCGTTGACTACGAATCCTTCGGCCCCGGGATCGAAACCCACTGACGGCAAGCGGCGCGCAGCAAAACCCAACTGTTCATATTTCCACACAATAAAAAAAGTTGGTTGGTAGATAAATGGGTACCTTAGGTAGCCTAGTGGTTAAGACGCTGGGCTGCTGGTTGCGCGTGGTTCGGATTACACGTTAAACTGTAGGTCTAAGGTGGAGTGACAAGCTTGACCTTCGTCAGAATAAACAAATCGGGGAAGCAAAACGTAGGTTAACCAAGGGTGTATATATATATATATATATATTATACTTTACAAATACATCAGCCCATCATTTCAAAATTTTATTTTTTTAACTTTATATTGTAGACACGAATCGACCGGGGAAATACTCCGAGGGGGAGATTAGGCAGTAGTGAGGGAGTGTTGGGACTCCCGTTTCTCGTGTTACTGTCCTCCTCAGCTAATCTTTTTCCGTATCTCATCTACCCTCTGAGCATTCGAACATGCTCTCAAACACACACACTTCTCCCTCTATTCCTCACTACACATATACGCAACTTACACACTAAACAATCTCTTCAAAATTAAAAAAAAAAAAAATGGCATCGTTTTTAAGAGCATCGCAGACTTTGATTTCGGTTCTCTCATTCGCTTTCTATTGGGAGGGGGACATTTTTGCGGGCGTTCGTCCTTGGTCCCTTCCTGCATAGAAAAATAAAAAATAATCATTATCAGCTGACTTCACGTGACTTCTTAATCAAGTTAATACAGAGTTTTCAATTAGGGTGATGTAAGTTCATATTATACAAGTTATAATTTAATTAACCATATCATGTTTTATGAGTGGCGCTGATGCAGGATATCCTCTTCCAAAACTCTTCCTTTGATTTAAAAAAGAAAAACCTCATTTTAATTTAGATGAAAATCTGGAACAATGTTTCCATGTTTCACTTAAATTAGTATATATATATATATATATATGTGTGTGTGTGTGTGTGTGTGTGTGTGTGTGTGTGTGTGTGAGTAAAATAGGATTCCTCCCAAGGAGACGTAGTTTTACATTCGGGATAAAAACGAAGATGTAGAGCAAAAAAGTCATTATATGATATTTGGCTGCAGCCGACGTTTCGGGCAACTCTACCCATCTTCAAGGCCTAATTAATAGAGAGCTAAAATTACTAAATGACACAAAATATATATATGACGAGAGTTAAAACCTAAACAAATGTACAAAATTAAAATTATTCAAAATAGAAAATACAAATTAGAAACAGGCTAGAACAAGATCAAATCAAAAGTAAAGTATATAAATGATACAAAAATATAGGAATGGTAGATGTAAAACCTAAAACTAAACTCATTCAAAAATAAAACTGTTAAAAAACATAAAAAACCTTCGCAAATAAAAAATTAAACAGAAAACTACAAGAATAAACCGACACACCTGTATTCAAAGAACAGCCACAAGAATCTGAAGCAAAAAGAAGACAGGGTCGCAGAGAAAATTTAGAAGGTAGTTGATCTTGTTAATGTAAAGGGGGTAACAGCCAGAATCAGTGTTTAGAAGAGGGTTCAAAACCTTAATACATAAAGATTCATAAATACGAAACGAGGACGAGCATTTTAATGATTTAAGAATTTTAAAATTTTCAATAGAAACGTCAGTCTTACAATTGATGGAATGACTTCTGATAGCAAACTGTTCTATATATATATATATAATTATTTATATATATATATAATTATATATATATATATATATATTATATATATATCACTCGTATATATATTTGTGTGTCATCCAAATTATAATGAAATTTTTATATATATTTATTACGTAATCATGATATTGTAGTTGGTTCATGGTAACCCTTTTCCTCCCGATATTTACTATATACAATATAAGTCCCTAATGCCTAATGTAATACTTCATCAAGATTCTCAGCACGCCCATCAAGTCCTCAAACAAACCATTTACAACGATAAAGTATCTGAAACCAATAATGAAAGCAAAACAATTCGAGACATATCATTTCACTCATTTTTTCTGATACCATTCTGAGGCCAATTTTTCAGCAAGAAACACCTGCTGTCTATTTGCCGTTTGTTGATTTTCTCTTTCCTTATGTATTTACGCATGATTTACTTTATTTTCCTTTTATACAGATGCTGGTGATCATTCCTTTGTTGTTTATTCAAAGTATTTTCAGTATGTTCAAATTTGTTGTTTTATTCGAAAATTTTCGTGAAATATATGCAGTTTTTTGGTGTTTTTAATTTATGTTATGTGGTTTATTTTTTGTTGTTGGTTTCGAAGAGGGTCCTTCTTTCATATTTCAAAATAATTCCTATTTATAGATTAACTTTCACGAAATTTAGTTTATACACAATTATACACAATATAAGAGCTTTTATATATTAGGGATTATAGGGTTCAGTGATATATATATATATATATATATATGATACACACAGACAGTGCATGGAACAAGGAACTCTTCTGGGATAATTAAATCCACTATAGTCCGAATAAGTACTATTCGGACTATAGTGGATTTAATTATCCCAGAAGAGTTCCTTGTTCCATGCACTGTCTGTGTGTATCATAAAAAACTCAGGGGACATTCTGAGTTCATTCCCATATATATATATATATATAGAGAGAGAGAGAGAGAGAGCCAAATGTTCGGCCCCAGGTGGCACATTTATTTACTCGATAATTGTTCAAGACGTTTTCATATGTCACTTCTCTGGACAGTCCATAACTTTCCATTAGAGACGTTGGCACACTCTTTTTCTAAAGTTCACTTTTAGTTGCTCACTAGTGCGTGATCTACGTGTCTGTAATTGGGTGCATAACATGCTGACTGGCAGATGCAAATTGTGCGAATGTCTGTACTAAAATGTAACTATCCATATTAGTTTGTGGAAGAGAAGTAACGTATGTAAATGGGTTCACGGCCTGAAATTGAAACATTTACTGGAACAATAAAAGCGCCACATGGGGACGGGCTTATTATATATATATATATATATATATATATATATATATATATATGAAAATTATTTCACGAAAGTAACACGTGAAAAATATTAACCACGAAGGAAAGGAAACACAGAATGGTCCTCAAGCGCTTTCGTCTAATGACATCCTCAGGAACACTGAAGTATATAAAGAGTTACAGCCTATATATACGTTACAGAAAATATATATATATATATATAAAACGGAGAAATAAAAATAAAAATTTGTAAGGAAAAACTACCGATTTTTAGCACTTTTGCTCGAATCCAACACAAGATCAAATGAATTGTTTCCAACCAATGTTATAGTTAATTAAAAAAAATAATAAATTGAAAAATAAAAATAAAAATAAAACTTATAAGAGGAGCATACAAATTTATACTGGAAATCTGCCCAGGTTTTAGCACTCTGCCCTTCTTGTCTAAGTTCGATATATATAAAAATAAATTGAAAAAATAAAAGTTATTAGAATAGCATACAAGTTTACCAAAGGTTTAGCGTTCTACCCTTCTTATCTAAATCCGTTCTGAAGGAATTCAAAACAACAGGATCGAGTTGAAAAAGACCTTTCCTTATGTTGAAGTTATTTGTAAGTTAGATAATGGCAGACTCAAGAATATTTCTATTAACAATGTTGCTAGAGTGAAACAAAACTGAAGCATTATTCCAATCAATACAGTGGGATAACTCTGAAATTTGGACAAAAAGGGCACTGGACGACTGTCCTGTTCTAACGGAATAATGATGCTGTTTTATACGTGTGTGCAAATTCTTTCCCGTCTGACCTATGTAAAAGGAGTCACATTGTTTATAACCAATTTTATAGATAATGCCTGAATTATTGGTAGGGCTATTTTTTACTATGATATTTTTCACAATATTGTTATATGAAAATACTACATTAATATCCAAAAGTTTAAGTACATTAGCAATGCCTAAAAAGCCTGGGAAAAATGGAAGTACTAAAATATTCTTTGACAAAGTACGAGTGTTATTATTCACACGATAGAAAGTTCGCTTTGCCTTGTTGAGACAAGATTCCATAAACGCCCTATTATTAGCTCGGTGGGCTCTATTACTTATAAATTCTCCAAATGGCTTGTCAAAGTCTTGTCCCCCATTCTCGGAACTATCTCTGATTCACATGTAAAAAATTCCATGAATCTTACTGAAAAATTTAATAATGCAAGTACTGAAACCAACGATAGATTGATCAGTTTTGACGTTTGTTCATTGTTTACAAAAGTGCCGATTGACGATATGCTTGACTTTCTCTCCCGAGAATTACATAAGTATGACCTGCCACTACCTGCACACATTGTTTTGGAACTTATTAAGCTTTGCATCAAAGACTGTAAATTCACTTTCAATAACGAGTATTATCAACAAGTTTTTGGGATGGCCATGGGCAACCCCTTGTCGCCCCTCCTCTCCAATATTTATATGGAGTTTTTCGAAATTACTTACATTCCGAGAATCCTGGGGGTTGCCATCCCATGGTTGCGGTACGTCGACGATATTTTGTGTATCTGGCCTGTGAATCGTGACCTGGATGACTTCCTCCTTCAGTTAAATGATCAAGTCCCCTTCATTAAGTTTACTTTAGAAGTGGAACAAGACAACTCAATCGCGTTTTAAGATGTGCGTATACATTAGGGAAAGCCCAGGTTTTAAGTTTAGTATCTATCGGGAAAAAAAAAACCAATTTGGCCTACGTACACTTTTACTCGGGACATGACACCCCCACTAAGAAGGCCATTTTTTTCTTCAATGTTTCTCTGCGCCCTTAGGATCGCCAGTCCGGAATACATCGATGCCGAATTGGAAAAAATCAACGGTATTGGAAGTGATCTGTGTTATCCATCTGCGTTTATGGAATCTTGTCTCAACAGGGCAAAACGAACTTTCTATCGTGTGAATAATAACACTCGTACTTTGTTAAAAAATATTTTAGTACTTCCATTTTTCCCAGGCTTTTTAGGCATTGCTAATGTACTTAAACTTTTGGATATTAATGTAGTATTTTCATATAACAATATTGTGAAAAATATCATAGTAAAAAATAGCCCTACCAATAATTCAGGCATTATCTATAAAATTGGTTATAAACAATGTGACTCCTTTTACATAGGTCAGACGGGAAAGAATTTGCACACACGTATAAAACAGCATCAATATTCCGTTAGAACAGGACAGTCGTCCAGTGCCCTTTTTGTCCAAATTTCAGAGTTATCCCACTGTATTGATTGGAATAATGCTTCAGTTTTGTTTCACTCTAGCAACATTGTTAATAGAAATATTCTTGAGTCTGCCATTATCTAACTTACAAATAACTTCAACATAAGCAAAGGTCTTTTTCAACTCGATCCTGTTGTTTTGAATTCCTTCAGAACGGATTTAGATAAGAAGGGAAGAACGCTAAACCTTTGGTAAACTTGTATGCTACTCTAATAACTTTTATTTTTTAATTTATTTTTATATATATCGAACTTAGACAAGAAGGGCAGAGTGCTAAAACCTGGGCAGATTTCCAGTATAAATTTGTATGCTCCTCTTATAAGTTTTATTTTTATTTTTATTTTATTATTTTTTTTAATTAACTATAACATTGGTTGGAAACAATTCATTTGATCTTGTGTTGGATTCGAGTAAAAGTGCTAAAAATCGGTAGTTTTTTCTTACAAATTTGTATGCTCCTCCCACAATCCTCTAATGTTTAAGTTTTGTTTTTATTTCTCCGTTTATTTTATATATATATATATATATATTTTTTTTTTTTGTAACGTATATATAGGCTGTAACTCTTTATGTACTTCAGTGTTCCTGAGGATGTCATTAGACGAAAGCGCTTGAGCACCATTCTGTGTTTCCTTTCCTTCGTGGAAAGAGTGAGAGAGAGAAAGAGTGAATTCTTAACTGATTGCTTGATTCATTTTAAGTCATCATCCGAGTTAAACCATTGAGACGGGTAGAAAAACTACCGGGAAAACCAGATCGGAAGAATGTTCGAAATTTTAGCCCTAAAAATTACGAACAGCAGACTAATTCTTGTTTCTCTTTCTTTTCTCTAAAGTAGACTCATCTCGGCACAATCCCTGAAGAAAGTAACAAACGATTTGTGTTGTGACAAATAACAACGACACAACAGATTTCAAGTTAGCATGTACTACGCTTAGAAACCTCTGAATTACGAACAACTATACGTTTTAAAAGAAGTTTTAGTTAAAATTTCTTTATATATGACTGGGAAAAACTCATTCGTTGAAAAGTGAATCTTCTCTGTAAAATTTTAATGCAATCCTGAATGTATTTTTTCGACTGTAAAAATCAATTTACATCTTTCATTTTGCTATTTTTTAATAAAAAAATTTCCAATTCTTGTTTGGGAAAAACCTTGCCCTGAGAGTTGAAATATAGTGGATACAAATATATATATATATATATATGAAAATTATTTCACGAAGGTAACACGTGAAAAATATTTATGATGAATAAAACCACGAAGGAAAGGAAACACAAAATGGTGCTCAAGCGCTTTCGTCTAATGACATCCTCAGGAACACTGAAGTATATAAAAGGTTAAGCCTATATATAGGTTACAGAAAGAAAAAAAGAAAAATAAATAACATACATACACACACACACACATATATATATATATATATATACATACATATCTATATATACAAATACATACATACATACATACATACATATATATACAATAAACAGAGAAGTAAAAATAATTAAAAATTAAAAATTAAAACCTTAAAGGATTACCAATGAGGCGTACAGATTGTAAGGAAAAATATCGATTTTTAGCACAAGATCAAATGGATTATAAAGATACAAATTTATACTGGGACTCTGCCGGGTTTTAACACAATGCTGCCTATGGTCAGGTTTCGATATATATATAAAAAAAAAATAAAAAAAAAAAAAAAATGCAAATTAAAAGTTAATCGATTTTTAGCACAAGATCAAATGGATTATAAAAATACAAATTTATACTAGAACTCTGTCCGGGTTTTAACACATTTCTGCCTATGGTCAGGTTTCGATATATATAAAAAAATAAAATGCAAATTAAAAGTTAATAAAGTAGAAGACAAGTTTACCAAAGATTTAATGTTTTACACTTCTTATCTAAGTCTGCTTTAAAGGAATTCAACATAACAGGATCGAGTTGAAAAAGACCTTTGCTTATGTTGAAGTTATTTGAAAGTTGGATAATGGCAGACTCAAGAATATTTCTATTAACAATGTTGCTTGAATGGAATAAAACTGAAGCATTATTCCAATCAATACAGTGGGCTAACTCTGACAAATGGACAAAAAGGGCACTGGACAACTGTCCTGTTCTAACGGAATATTGATGCTGTTTTATACGTGTGTGCAAATCCTTTCCCGTCTGACCTATGTAAAAGGAATTACATTGTTTACAACCAATTTTATAGATAATGCCTGAATTATTGGTAGGGCTATTTTTTACTATGATATTTTTCACAATATTGTTATATGAAAATACTACATTAATATCCAAAAGTTTAAGTACATTAGCAATGCCTAAAAAGCCCGGGAAAAATGGAAGTACTAAAATATTTTTTGACAAAGTACGAGTGTTAATATTGACACGATAGAAAGTTCGTTTTGCCTTGTTGAGACAAGATTCCATAAACGCAGATGGATAACACAAATCACTTCCAATACCGTTGATTTTTTCCAATTCGGCATCGATGTATTCCGGACTGGCGATCCTAAGGGCGCGGAGAAACATTGATGAAAATATGGCCTTCTTAATGGGGGTATCATGTCCCGAGTAAAAGTGTACGTAGGACAAATTGTTTGTCGTTTTCCGATAGATACTAAACTTAAAACCTGGGCTTTCCCTATGTACACGCACATCCAAAAATGGGATTGAATTGTCTTGCTCAACTTCTAAAGTAAACTTAATGGAGGGGACTTGATCATTTAACTGAAGGAGGAAGCTATCCAGGTCACGATTCATGGGCCAGATACACAAAATATCGTCGACGTACCGCAACCAAGGGATGCCAACCCCCAGGATTCTCGGAATATAGGTAATTTCGAAAAACTCCATATAAATATTGGAGAGGAGGGGCGATAAGGGGTTGCCCATAGCCATCCCAAAAACTTGTTGATAATACTCGTTATTGAAAGTGAATTTACAGTCTTTGATGCAAAGCTTAATGAGTTCCAAAACAATGTGTGAAGGTAGTGGCAGGTCATACTTATGTAATTCTTGGGAGAGAAAGTCAAGCATATCGTCAATCGGCACTTTTGTAAACAATGAACAAACATCAAAACTAATCAATTTATCGTTAGTTTCAGTACGTACATTATTCAATTTTTCCGTAAGATCCATGGAATTTTTTACATGTGAATCAGAGATAGTTCCGAGAATGGGGGACAAGACTTTGACAAGCCATTTGGAGAGTTTATAAGTAATAGAGCCCACCGAGCTAATAATAGGGCGCATAGGGTTACCAGGTTTGTGGGTTTTAATAAGACCGTAAAGGTAGGGCAGAGCAGGTGAAGTGGACATGAAAAGCGGAATTAAGTTCTTATGATCTTTGAGAAGGCGTTTCAAGCCACTATTAAATGATTTGATGACGTCATCCTGCGGGTTCTTCCTAAGTTTGGTGTATGTGGCGGGGTCCTGGAGAAGCTCGTTCATCTTTCCGATGTAGTCCACTTTGTCCATAATAACTATGGTGTTAGCCTTGTCTGCTTTAGTAATATGGAGCTCCCCATCTTTTTTTAATTGTGAGAGGCTATTGCGAAAACGTTTAGGAAAGTTATCTTCGTAATTACCATTCGCCGCACTATAAACGAGGCCTTTAACTATGTTAAACAAATACTGAGGGAGATTACACTGTTTTTCAAAACACGCGAGACTACTGTATAACAAATTTGTAAAGCCGAAGGTTTTTTAACAATAAAAAAGGACATACCATATCCAAGGGCACTTTTTGCATCGTCACTAATGTTTTTCGAAGAAAGGTTCAAAACACACTTTGAGCTTGCTTTTTTACTCCACTGACTATCTCGAATGAGACTTTTAATTTTCCGATCCAAAATGTTACGAAGTGAAGTAGTTCTCCGACGCAACTCGTTGTAAATTTCATCAAACAAAGGTTGGATCCACGGTTGGGGAATAACGGTTACAAAATTATGTTTGGCGATGTTTAAATTTTTGAAGGCGGACCACTCATTTTGTCTGGTGACTTCAATATGTTTCTTTAAAATTAATCTGCTGAAGTTGTTGAACGGATGGTCGTCAATTTGTCTGAGGCGAATCGGAAGCAGGGATTTGGGAAGAACTTGCTCCTCCAGACACTTAGTAAGAAACTTCCGTCGGATACGAATTGCATGCCCCTTCATTAATGTAGAAGAAAACACGGACACAAACGGAGACAAGAGAGGGAACAGCAAGCCGAAGGAACGCGTGGTGAGCATTATATGAAAGCAGACAAGGCTAACACCATAGTTATTATGGACAAAGTGGACTACATCGGAAAGATGAACGAGCTTCTCCAGGACCCCGCCACATACACCAAACTTAGGAAGAACCCGCAGGATGACGTCATCAAATCATTTAATAGTGGCTTGAAACGCCTTCTCAAAGATCATAAGAACTTAATTCCGCTTTTCATGTCCACTTCACCTGCTCTGCCCTACCTTTACGGTCTTATTAAAACCCACAAACCTGGTAACCCTATGCGCCCTATTATTAGCTCGGTGGGCTCTATTACTTATAAACTCTCCAAATGGCTTGTCAAAGTCTTGTCCCCCATTCTCGGAACTATCTCTGATTCACATGTAAAAAATTCCATGGATCTTACGGAAAAATTGAATAATGCGTACTGAAACTAACGATAAATTGATTAGTTTTGATGTTTGTTCATTGTTTACAAAAGTGCCGATTGACGATATGCTTGACTTTCTCTCCCAAGAATTACATAAGTATGACCTGCCACTACCTTCACACATTGTTTTGGAACTCATTAAGCTTTGCATCAAAGACTGTAAATTCACTTTCAATAACGAGTATTATCAACAAGTTTTTGGGATGGCTATGGGCAACCCCTTATCGCCCCTCCTCTCCAATATTTATATGGAGTTTTTCGAAATTACCTATATTCCGAGAATCCTGGGGGTTGGCATCCCTTGGTTGCGGTACGTCGACGATATTTTGTGTATCTGGCCCATGAATCGTGACCTGGATAGCTTCCTCCTTCAGTTAAATGATCAAGTCCCCTCCATTAAGTTTACTTTAGAAGTTGAGCAAGACAATTCAATCCCATTTTTGGATGTGCGTGTACATAGGGAAAGCCCAGGTTTTAAGTTTAGTATCTATCGGAAAACGACAAACAATTTGTCCTACGTACACTTTTACTCGGGACATGATACCCCCATAAGAAGGCCATATTTTCATCAATGTTTCTCCGCGCCCTTAGGATCGCCAGTCCGGAATACATCGATGCCGAATTGGAAAAAATCAACGGTATTGGAAGTGATTTGTGTTATCCATCTGCGTTTATGGAATCTTGTCTCAACAAGGCAAAACGAACTTTCTATCGTGTCAATATTAACACTCGTACTTTGTCAAAAAATATTTTAGTACTTCCATTTTTCCCGGGCTTTTTAGGCATTGCTAATGTACTTAAACTTTTGGATATTAATGTAGTATTTTCATATAACAATATTGTGAAAAATATCATAGTAAAAAATAGCCCTACCAATAATTCAGGCATTATCTATAAAATTGGTTGTAAACAATGTGATTCCTTTTACATAGGTCAGACGGGAAAGGATTTGCACACACGTATAAAACAGCATCAATATTCCGTTAGAACAGGACAGTTGTCCAGTGCCCTTTTTGTCCATTTGTCAGAGTTAGCCCACTGTATTGATTGGAATAATGCTTCAGTTTTATTCCATTCAAGCAACATTGTTAATAGAAATATTCTTGAGTCTGCCATTATCCAACTTTCAAATAACTTCAACATAAGCAAAGGTCTTTTTCAACTCGATCCTGTTATGTTGAATTCCTTTAAAGCAGACTTAGATAAGAAGTGTAAAACATTAAATCTTTGGTAAACTTGTCTTCTACTTTATTAACTTTTAATTTGCATTTTATTTTTTTTATATATATCGAAACCTGACCATAGGCAGAAATGTGTTAAAACCCGGACAGAGTTCTAGTATAAATTTGTATTTTTATAATCCATTTGATCTTGTGCTAAAAATCGATTAACTTTTAATTTGCATTTTATTTTTTTTATTTATTTATTTATTTTTTTTTATATATATATCGAAACCTGACCATAGGCAGCATTGTGTTAAAACCCGGCAGAGTCCCAGTATAAATTTGTATCTTTATAATCCATTTGATCTTGTGCTAAAAATCGATATTTTTCCTTACAATCTGTACGCCTCATTGGTAATCCTTTAAGGTTTTAATTTTTAATTTTTTATTATTTTTACTTCTCTGTTTATTGTATATATATGTATGTATGTATGTATGTATGTATTTGTATATATAGATATGTATATATATATATATATATATATATATGTGTGTGTGTGTGTATGTATGTTATTTATTTTTCTTTTTTTCTTTCTGTAACCTATATATAGGCTTAACCTTTTTATATACTTCAGTGTTCCTGAGGATGTCATTAGACGAAAGCGCTTGAGCACCATTTTGTGTTTCCTTTCCTTCGTGGTTTTATTCATCATATATATATATATATATATATATAATATATATATATATTAGTGATGTAGGTCACATCCGCATCCGCATCCGCATCCGCGGAACATCCGCACATTTCCTCGCATCCGCATCCGCACCCGCATCCGCACTTTGGACTGCGGATGTCGTGCGGATGTGGACCGTTGAGATAAAATGTCATTAATAAGCGGAAATTATCAAATTCTACTATATTAATAGAACTAGTTCATTGTGCGCAAAAGTGATGCAAGCGACAAGACGAGAGGCTGTTCTTGTATGAAGTTATTCTCTTGCAACCTACTTAGATCCACGTTACAAAGCTAAGTTATTTTCACCTAGTACATTAGAACGAGTTAAATCATAACTTGGCAAAGCAGTTGAAGAGCTTCAATCTCTTGAATCTGTCGCTTCGCCACCCACCAAAAGAATAAAAGTTTCAGTGACAGAACCAACACCTTCAACAAGCAAATCTATCACAGAATCTCTCTCTCAGTTTCTTGAGTCAAGCAGCAATGACGAGACCTACGCGATGTCAAAAGATGTAGTAAAAATGATCGAGAGCTATCACCAAGAAAAACGCCTGGCTGCATGTGACAATCCTATTAGTTGGTGGAAAAATACGCAGAATATCTATCCATATTTGAGTAAACTTGCAAGGAAACATTTAGCCTGTCCTCCAACGAACGTACCAAGCGAGAGATTATTTAGCAGTGCTGGATTAATATATGATGAAAAGAGAAACAGACTGGCAGCAGAAAAGGCAGAAAAATTAATGTTCCTTAAGCATAACCTTCCTATAATTAAGTTTGAACATTAAACGATGAACATCTTAGTTTACTTTATTTTAATTACTCATTTATAAATATGCCTAATAAAACTTTAAACTTAATATAAATAGTTATCAAGCTAATTAAAGATCTCTTTCTATAAGGGTGGAGGTTGGGGAAAGAGGTCGGTGGGGTGCATTTGAGTTTGGTTCACGTCCCGCATCCTGGTAACACAACTATGGTTTCTAATTGTGGCTGAAACTCAACAAAATATAACGAATTTATTTGCAGACGAATTCACTAATTGATTTCTATATTAGTTAGATGCTTGATATTATTTTATATGTTCAGAGAAAAGTACAGCAATTATTGTACAATTAATCAATTATACTACATTATAGCTACAGCTCTCTCTATATAATAACTTATTATATACGTTAAACACAACAAATCTCGAATATATCCTAAAAAATAACGAAAATGTAGACATCCGCATCCGCATCCGCGGATGTTGAAATCAAACATCCTCATCCGCATCCGCATCCGCGGATGTGAAAAAAATGACATCCGCTACATCACTAATATATATATATATATATATATATACGTGAATGCAACGTGAATGCAACGAGTTTCTTGCGTATATTGGGGTTCTGAATGTAGTAGGCTAGGTGCAAACTGTAAACCCTAGATCCTGTCCCAAAGCTGGATCTTATCTGCTTTGCAGATAGCTGGTGAGGGAAGCTATATTTCGGGGCCTCTTTGCGAGTAACCCGGTGCCCACGTTGGACTTTCCATCATGAAAAAGAAAAAACTATAGTATTTGTCATTTATCATTACTTAGTCGAATTATAGTGGATGTAATTTCCCAGAAGAGTTCCTTGTTCCATGCACGGTCTGTGTTTAACATATATATATATATATATATATATATATATATGACAATGAAAATGAAAATGAAAAGGTTTATTGGCAGACTATAGTCCATATGACAAATATTATTAATATAATGACAGTTCATATACTAAGTATAGCAATATATACAGTTGATTAGAAATAATACTGTAATGTCGAAGTTAAGTGGAGCTACAGACAGACGATTTCGTATCAAGAAGTCCATAGCTTAGAGGATAAACGGCAGGACTCACAGATAGCTTGGATGATCGGGTTGGTTGATTTTTTAATTCTTTGCATTAGACTGTGTTGAGCACGTCTTGTTACCTCCGGGAAGCTCGGGACATTGCGGGTAGCAAACATTTGCGAAGCTGAGCATCTCGGGGGTAATTTATGTAAGAGTCTAAAAGACCTGTCGTACAGCAAATTTAGAGTTCTGCCAGAACCTTTTTTATAATTCACCTACAGTTGCTGTCCGTATATATTACTGCAGAAAGTACGAAAGAGAGTGTCTTTAGCTTCACTTGTACAGAATTGAAAGTTCCTTATGGTCATATTCGCTTTAGCATACAGGCTTCGAGATTGTTTTCTTATATCCGAGTCATCACTCAAGGAGCTGGTAATAGTTTGACCCAAATACATAAATTCTTGTACTTCCTCAATTACTTCACCATTCATTTTAAACCTTATATCAGCTGCTGATTACAGCTTTTAGGATGAAATTGCATAACCTTAGTTTGTGTAATATTAAAAAGAATATCATGTTTCTGCGAATACACTTCGCAGACTTTTAGTAGCCGATCCAGACCTTTAACAGAGGGACTTATTAACACCATATCATCGGCATAAACTAAGTTATTTATCCTTGTGTTATCTATACAACATCCCACTGTTGCCTTATTAAGTGAAGCAATTAATCCGTCGATATACACATTAAACAGCATAGGGGAGAGCAAGGAGCCTTGTCTCACCCCGCAAGAGGAGCCAAAACACTCGGATAGTACATTGCCCGATCTAACAGTGAAAGATTGGTGGGAATACCAAAATTTCAATAAATTTAATATGTACATGGGAACCTTCTTGTCTTCTAGTTTTGCAAATAAAATATTGTGGTTCACCCTATCATATGCCTTACTTATATCTAGGACACAGCTATAAATAGTTGAATTACTGTCAATATATTTAAATATTGTTTCTTTAAGTACATAGATACACAGGTAAGTTGAGTGGGACCTTTTAAAACCAAACTGATTAGGAGATGTCGATAGGAAATCATTTAATCAGCGTAACAAGAGTTTTTCTAGTAGTTTCGAGAAGCAGGAAGCGACAGCAATAGGCCTGTAATTATTGCTTGACAGAATGTCTCCGTACTTATTTTTGACCAGGGGCAAGATATATACCCTCATGAACTCTGCAGGGATATAGCTATGAGCCAGCATGGCTGACAGGAGCAATGATATATGCAGACATACTACGTCATTTGCATATTTTAAGTGCTCATTCGATAAGTCATCTACCCCTGACGCAGAACCAGTCTTTAACTCTTTAATTAACCTCTTTACTTCAGAAAATGATATCAAGGTATTTTCCCTTGTCCCTCCAAAATCGTTTCGCTGCAATCTATCTTAAGATTATCCCTACTCACACTGTTAAGAATGTTAGAATAGTAGTTTTTCCACAGCTTTGCAATTTCATCCTCCCCCGACATCCCATCGATTGTCAGAGGGAGGACATTTTTGACACCCGTTTGATTCTTAACATATTTCCAAAATTTGTTATTATCGTTATTTATGCGAGCTTCACAGGCTTTTGATGCTCGAATAGATTCTTCTTCTTGTTTGCATCGTCTTATCGCCACCTTATACTGACCCCGACTTCTACACATATTCATGTATACTGGTCCTAATCTGGGTCTACCATGAAAGCATCACAAATCATAGGCGTCTTTCGATTCCCTCTTCAGGGGGGGGGCAATAAAATCATTCCATTCAGGAATAATCTTAGTATGATAGTTGTAAGATTTAATCAGGGGGCTTCCTGCTTCTCTTAACAGGGATATTATCTTACTATAATACCTATCTATGAGTTTACAGTGAGAATCATTTGAGCAAGGATTATTACAGGTGTAGTGAATACTCTTATTTTAGTTTCAAGATAAATGTTAATTTTACCGTCTTGAATTTCGGAATAGTATAAATTCATTTTAAATTAGTTACCCCATTATAATTCAATTGTGAACCACATTAATACTAATTTTATGTATACTATATTATTTTATTGTATGTAAACATAATTAATTATATATCACAATTGTCAGTTAATTATTTATATTCAAATATTTATTTTAATCTAATACCATGTCCATTTTACAAATAAATAATAGAAAACCAAAGGTTATATTTTCCACCTTTGGTACTGTCGCAGTTTCGCCTAACGGACTCAATACGGCTAGTGAGATAATCACTGGTTGGCACTTAACTAGCGGCAGTGCTTATGGCTACATCATCCAGGTTAACCTATACCGGATAGATGCGCTACGGTCCCAAGCCGTAGCTTGCCTAGGCCGACGACGACGACGACGTAAACCAACAATTGGTGACCCCCGGAGTTGGGTTCCCCCCTTTTACCCGAATGACTAGGACTAGACTGTAATGTCGTTCGTGCCCATCACCCCCTTCACCCGAACGACTAGGACCAGACTGTAACGTCGTTCGTGCCCACCACCCCCTTCACCCGAGCGACTAGGACCAGACTGTAATGTCGCTCGTGCCCTCTGCCCCTCACCCCTGCCCGTGCGCTCTGTGCCTGCGCTCGTCTCAACCTCCACTCCTTCGTTGGGAACTTGTCGTCTTGCTTGTACGTTAGCAAGCATAGGAGAAAATGCCTGACGACGCTGGTGCCATCTCCCACTTGAGCGTAAAGCTCCCCGTCTTCTGGCCGGGTGATCCATTTATTTGGTTCCACCAAGTGGAATCACAATTCAACTTGGGAAGGATCACCGCTAGCAGGACGAAATACGATCATGTTTTGTCCTCTCTACCAGCGAGCATCATCTCTGAAGTCCGTGACGTCATCGTATCTACTTCCACGAGTGAGGACCCGTACAACGATCTGAAGTCTGCCATCCTGTGCCGCACCACTGTCTCCGAGCGTGAGAAACTACATCAGTTAATCTCTAAAGAAGAACTTGGAGACCGTAAGCCCACTCAAATGCTGAGGGCTATGCAGTGCGCTCTAGGCGAACGCGCACAAACCTTCGATAAGGACATCTTTAGACAGTTGTTCTTGCAGAAACTTCCTCCATCAGCTCAGCGTGTCTTGGCCACTATGGATCCTGCTACTCCAGTTGATAAACTAGCAGAAACTGCCGACAAAGTAGTGGAGATTGACACAGCTCCGGTCAACAACGTGAACACACAATCGGAACTGGAGTTGAAAGTGAAAGAGTTAAGTCAACAACTCAACCACGTTGTTCTCTGCTACAAAATCAACGGCAAAGAAGCCATTCTCGGTCAAGATTTACGAAGAGGCATCGTTCGAGTTCCGGGAAGATCTGCTTCTACCACTCGAAATTTGGAAAGAAGGCTAGGAAGTGCATCTCCCCTTGCAATTTTTCGTCGGAAAACCCAGCAGCGAGTCCTAATGGCGTCTAGTACTCGCACTGCCAACCTGTTATTCATAAAGGACAGGAACTCTGGTGTCAATTTCTTGGTTGATACCGGAGCGTCAGTCAGTGTATTCCCTCAAAAATCTGGTCATACGCACTCGGAATCTCCGCCTCTATACGCTGCTAACGGTTCACGCATACCCACGTACGGTACTCAGTCGCGTGAACTAAACTTGGGCCTTCACCGATCCTTCAAGTGGATTTTCATCTGTGCTCAAGTGCGGCATCCCATAATCGGCGCTGACTTCCTCCAGCATTTCAAACTCCTGGTGGATCTTGACAAGCGACGCTTATGCGACCAGGCCACACTGCTTTCTGTTCTTGCCAAACAGGTTGCCCTTCCGGACGCCTCGAAATCTGCACTTTCCCTCGTTCCCCCTTTCCATGTACCAGTGCCTTTTCCAGCGATATCCAGGAATTCTTCAACCGATGCAGATGGGTGATACCATTAAGCACACCATTACCCATCACATTACAACAAAAGGTCCCCTGTGTTTGCAAAACCCAGACGTCTTGCCCCGGACAAACTGAAAGCTGCCAAATCGGAATTCCAGCTTATGATAGATCTTGGGATAATAAGACCTTCCAAAAGCAGTTGGTCCTCTCCCCTACACCTGGTCCAGAAGAAGTCAGGAGACTGGAGACCATGTGGGGATTACCGATTTTTGAATTCGACAACCATCCCGGACCGATATCCGGTACCAAATGTCCAAGACTTTACTTCTCTTCTCCACGGCAAATCTATCTTCAGTAAAATAGATCTCGTTAAGGCTTTCCACCACATTCCCGTAGAGCCTTCGGATATTCCCAAGACTGCAGTTTGTACACCATTTGGGTTATTCGAATTTGTGAAGATGCCGTTCGGGCTACGGAATGCTGCGCAAACCTTTCAGAGGTTTTAGATGAGGTCACCAGAGGCTTAGACTTTGTTTATGCCTACATCGATGATTTGCTTGTGGCCAGCTCAACGGAAGAGGAACATAAGGAACATCTTTCACTCCTCTTTCAACGCTTAGAACAATACGGTGTTACTATTAATGCATCTAAGTGTGTGTTTGCACAGCCAACCTTGCAATTTCTTGGTCACACGATTTCGCAGCACGGAATTACCCCCCTTCAGGACAAGTGTGAAGTGATAAAAAATTACCCTATGCCAAATAATCAGCGTGAGTTACGTCGGTTTCTAGGTTTGGTAAATTATTACCACAAGTTCATTAAAAACTGTGCCAGTGTTCTTGCTCCTCTACACGCTATGATCACACACAAACGCAAGGTAACGAAATTGGTATGGTGTAGCGATAGTTTACAGGCGTTCGACAATGCCAAAAATGCTATCAATAGTGCATTGTCTCTGTCATTTCCTATCAGTGATGCCCCCCTAACTCTGACGGTCGATGCCTCAGATGTTGCGATCGGTGGAGTGTTGGAACAAACCATTAACGGTCAACAAGCACCCATCGCGTTTTACTCGAAAAAGCTGCAGCCAGCCCAAACGCGTTATAGTGCTTTCGGACGTGAACTTCTTGCTATTTACTTAAACGTGAAGCATTTTCAACATTTCCTTGAAGGCCGAGAGTTTTGTGTTTTTACCGACCACAAACCTTTGGTCACTGTCTTCAATAAAAACAGCTGTAACCACTCTCCCAGAGTCATCAGGCAACTCGATTATATCTCGCAATTTACCACAGATATCCGCCACATCAAAGGTGTCTTGAACACTCCAGCGGATGCACTTTCAAGAATAGAGATTACTTCTGTTACCCTCAGCTCTACACTGTGGAATGCTATTGCACAGGATCAAGATAAGGATACGGAACTACAAGACCTGCTCAGAGAAGACTCCACTCACTCACTTTCCCTCAAGAAAATGAGTATGCCAGGATTGTCTGTGCCCCTCTATTGCGACGTATCAACAGCTGCTATTCGCCCTTATGTCCCTCCATGTCACAGACAAGCAGTCTTCACGGATCTTCATAAGCCCTCCCATCCTGGTATCCGTGCTTCGCAACACCTGGTTACCTCTCGCTTTGTTTGGCCCTCGATGCGGAAGGATGTCCAACATTGGACCAAAACGTGCCTTGCCTGCCAGCGTGCCAAAGTCCAAAGGCACACCAGGTCCCCCTTTGACGCATTTCCGCCCCCATCCCAGCGATTTGAGGTAATTCATGTAGACATTGTTGGCCCTCTTCCAGTGATTCAAGGCCAACGTTATCTGCTCACCTGTCTCGACCGCTTTTCCAGATGGCCTGAAGCCATCCCACTTCCTGATATCCAAGCGGACACTGTTGCAAGAGCCTTTCTTCATGGATGGGTATCAAGATTTGGATTGCCGACAAAAGTCATCACTGACCAAGGTCGCCAATTTGAGTCTTCGCTTTGGAAGAAGTTTACCAGCTTGTTGGGTACAGTACATGCGCATACCTGTGCGTATCATCCGCAAGCTAACGGCCTCGTCGAACGCTTCCATCGCCAGCTGAAGTCATCCCTTATGTGTCACGAAGACTCCCATTGGATGGATAAGCTTCCACTCGTGTTGCTTGGTATTCGCTCTGCATTTAAGAGTGATCTGAAGACTACAGCGGCTGAACTAGTCTATGGAACAACACTGCGGCTACCAGGTGGCTACTTCACTGCAGGGGATAAGTCATGTGATCCTACGGAATTCGCTCAAACACTTTCCTCTCACATGCAGTCCCTTCAGCCTGTTCCCCTCGATTGACTAGCCAACAGAACATCTTTATTTCCCCAGCCCTCCAGTCTTGCACCCACGTTTTCGTTCGTGTACCTCTCCCAAAACGGCCTCTCCAATGTCCATATGACGGACCCTATGAAGTTCTCCGACGTACGCGCAAATCATTCCTCATCCAGCGCGGTTCCAAGGTCGACAAGGTTTCTATCGATCGTCTTAAGCCTGCGTTTTTGGAATCAACCTTAAGCGAGGTACAAGTAGCTACCAAAAAGGTCCAGAGGAAATCTGTGTCGTTCGGAACTCTTGAACTTCCTCTCTGGTGGGGGAGTGTGTAGTGAATACTCTTATTTTAGTTTCAAGATAAATGTTAATTTTACCGTCTTGAATTTCGGAATAGTATAAATTCATTTTAAATTAGTTACCCCATTATAATTCAATTGTGAACCACATTAATACTAATTTTATGTATACTATATTATTTTATTGTATGTAAACATAATTAATTATATATCACAATTGTCAGTTAATTATTTATATTCAAATATTTATTTTAATCTAATACCATGTCCATTTTACAAATAAATAATAGAAAACCAAAGGTTATATTTTCCACCTTTGGTACTGTCGCAGTTTCGCCTAACGGACTCAATACGGCTAGTGAGATAATCACTGGTTGGCACTTAACTAGCGGCAGTGCTTATGGCTACATCATCCAGGTTAACCTATACCGGATAGATGCGCTACGGTCCCAAGCCGTAGCTTGCCTAGGCCGACGACGACGACGTAAACCAACACAGGCAAGGCGCAAAATTTCTAAATTATTAAAGATGTGACTTGTTCTGTCTTTGTATTCTATTCTCTGCTGCATCGTAAAATTGGACCAATCGACGCGATTATTCTTATCTATTGAGTTCTTGTTAAGTCGTGTTGCGCATAAATTAGTAACGTTAATTAATATTTCTAATGGTCTATGATCAGAAAGAAGGAAATCATGCAGAATATGAACTCTAACAATTCACTCCTTTAGATTATTACTAGTGAGACAATGATCAATCAACCTGGTGGTACCACTCATATTACTAACGTATGTAAAATTACCACTGGCTACCTTTAATACATCTACATCACTTATAATTAAATTGGCCGACTCGCACATGTTACCCAATTCTACAAAGAATTCCGAGTTCACATGCGGCTTAAAGTCCCCCATTATTATACAGTGAGAATATTTGGGGTTATCTGATAATGACTTAATTTTGTACAGCAAATCAATGTCTTCATCTAGATTACTGCCGTTGTTATATGGTAAATAGCAGTTTACAATTAATATGCAATCATTGTTCACTTGTAATTCAATGCCTAACAACTTTACATTATCGCTTGTTAAAAATTTTATATGTTTTGACAAATTTTTCCTTATTAAGAAAGCAACACCACCAAAAGGCCTACCGTACATTAATTCATCTGACAAGTTTACTGCTGATGACGCATGGTACATAAAGTCTTCATGGATGGTAGAGAGGAATTTTAGCTCTTGCTTAGGTAGCCAGTGCTCCTGTAGGAGTATCAAATCTGCACTGTCGCAGATATATATACTATATATATATATTAGTGGTGGACCGGATATCCGCATCCACATCTGCGGATAACGGCATCATTTTTAACATCCGCATCCGCACTTCTGACTGCGGATGTTATGCGGATATTACCTCTAACAAATTATGCAATTTACAATTAAATTAGCTTATAAAGTAGCTTATATGGCCAAGTCATGCACATTTCACGTAAAGTATTAATTACACTGTACAACAAATTTTCGGTTCAGAAAAAAACGGAATACATTCGGTCATTCTTAATATTTCGAGTGTGCGATTCCAAATCTAAAAATTTTTCTATCACGTCACGTTTTTTTGTAATGACTGCTTAAAATCTTCATACCAAAAAATAAGAATATATTGATAAACAGATAGGCTTTATCATATGGAACAGTTTAATTATTGCTATACTTCAACATATATGCGCAAAATTAACAAAACTCTCGTATTATGCTGTTTTCAACTCATTATTTGTATTTATGCTGGCGTTTGTATGATGCTTCTGGTTGGTCACTCTTTAAATTCCAGCAGAAATCGGCCAGCATAGCGGGACTCCACTTCCCTTTGTATCGGCTCTCCATTGTGGCTATATCCTGGTGGAATCTCTCCCCGTGTTCGTCGCTAACAGCAGATGCGTTTTCCGGAAAGAATGAGAGATGTGAATGCAAAAAATGAATTTTCAATGACATCTTACATCCGAGACGTTGGTATGAGTTGATAAGTTGATCCACAAGTGCAGTACAGTTGTCGTATTTAGTCTTTCCTAGTAGACCGCTGCACACGTTTTTGAATGCACGCCAGGCTGCCAACTCAACCTCATCCATCACCGCTTCAAAGTGTTCGTCTAGCATGAGTTGGCGAATTTGATGGCCGACGAATATGCCTTCTTTAATCTTGGCATCACTTATTTTTGGGAATTTTTCCTTCAGATATTTGAAAGCAGGCTTATCCTGTTTCAACGCCTTTGCAAATTGTTTCATCAGCCCTAGTTTTATGAGAAGTGGCGGCAAGATAACCTTTTCCTTTCGTACTAGTGGTTCGTGAATAACATTGTGAGATCCAGGTGAGGAATTGTCTCGCGGCGGCCATATTGAGCGTGTGTAGTGTTCAAACCTTGCTCGGCTATCCCACTTGCATAGGAAATACATGTATTTCGTATAGCCAGTTTGCAATCCATTGAGAATAGCCACAACCTTCAAATCTGCGCAGATAAACCATTCCTGTTCATTGTATTTTATACAGTCCAGAATAAAAGCAACATTGTCATACGTTTCTCTCAAGACGACTGAATGAACGATCGGAACAGAAGGCATTGTGTTCCCATTGTGTAGCAGTACACCCTTACCACTGTAAAGAGATGCATCACTGAACACCCCACTGATTCGGTTCATAGCACAAACCCAGAGCATCGAATGAATATCAATGCAATAACAAAGATTGTTCTTCATTGTGAAATATTCCTGCAAATCCAAGGAGCGCTTTCGGAATGCTGTAATTCGTACGTCTTCCGCCAGCAGATTCCATTCTTGTAGACGTGAGTCCAGCAGTTCACTTTGTTGCTTGGTAAGTATTAAATCACGGACCAAATGATTGAGTTCAGGCTGTGTGATGAGATGTTGTTCTTTCTTGGACTCGACTTGAGCTTCATAGCATTCGCCGTCTGATTCCGATTTGTCAGAGTCTGTGTTATCGGTCGGCATTTCAGCTGGAGGACGAGGGATGGGTATATCTGTACAATGTTCCACAGGACACATAGCAGAACGAAGATTTGGGTAGACTATAGCCTTTTTCCCTTTTCTGTTGCAACCTGTAATGTGAGACAATAGACATTGTTGACTACTTAAGATAGCATAATTGGTGTAATACATTATGCAGAGCAGGATATGCTAAAATGTGCTAAAAAGCTAAAAACACCAAATTTGACGTATATTCAGAAAAATAAAAGATTCAAACCTGTGATGTTCGTTAAGCAGAAATAGCAATCAGTTGAATGGTCCAGCGGCTCTCTCCATACCAGATACCACTGGGACACCGAATCCCAGACTAGGACCGGTGCCTTTGAACCATGCAGATAACGAGCTTGTATATCTCACACAGCAGATATGAGGCGTCCAGTGCTTGTCCTGATCACCAACTTTGCATGCGAAGTATAATTCATAAAGCTTTTTCACATGAGAAGTCAACTTCCTTTTATACTGTTTTAATGTTAATGTCCCACAAATATAACAAAAACTGTCTGGCGAATTTTTGCACTCTCCAAGTATTGTAGCATAACATCAATAAAAACCTGTAAAATAAGAAAATGCTAGATCAATTTGCAATTTCACACAATATAGACGTTGTCGGTGAAATATACATAATTTTATAGGTGTTATTCAATAATACTCACTTATAGCACCGATTTATGATAAAATATGGCTGACAATTTTGTTTTAAATGATTACTGAAAGAAATTTTTCATAAAATCAAAGTGGAAACACAGAGCCCAACACCACCACCACAGCATATGCATGACTGAACAAAATGTAAAACCTGCGTTCAGAGAACCAGTGGTTCTCAAAATGATACAATGAAATAAGGTCATTTTCATAAAATCGGTGGGTGATACAAATAAATGAGTGTTATTTTCGCAATCTACACATAATTAGCCATAAAAATGACAATCTCATTTCCGGTTTTTTTCACTGTTATACAGTGTTATTAATGAACAAACAAATATATAAACCTGAAAATATAAATACCTGGTAACAGAAAATTGAATGAAACTTGTTTCATTGAATTTTCTGTGGCTGAAACTCTTGAGAAAGTTATTATTTTTATCATAATGAAAACATTAATATTAATTTTAATTCTTATGCATTGCGTGCCATAATAGTAATATCACGAAATTTGAAAAATTATGTCATCTATTCATAATTCTATATTATATTGATAGATTAACTAAATATCCGCATCCGCGGATATTGAAATTAAAGAGCCGCATCCGCATCCGCAGATGTTGAAAAACTGACATCCGGTCCACCACTAATATATATATATATATATATATAACCTTTGGTTAGCTTCCGCACGAATTGTTCATTCTGACGAAGGTCAAGCTTTTCACTCCACCTTAGACCTAAAGTTTAACGTGGAATCCGAACCACGCCCCATCAGCAGCCTTCGTCTTAACCACTAGGCCACCTAGGGTACCCATTTATCTACCAACCACTTTCTTTATTGTGTGGAAGGATGAACAGCTGGGTTTTGCTGCGCGCCGGCTGCCGTCGGGTCTCGAACCCAGGGCCGATGGATTCGTAATCAGCGACGCTAACCACTACACCACCGAGACGCGGTATATATAGGGCCTACCAGAGGGGGGGCTAGGAGGGCCATTTGGCCTGGGCCTCAAGCTTAAAGTGGGCCTCAAATTTAAAAACTTTGACGTTTAAATATTATGTTTTGCAGTGAAAGTAATAATTGGGTTTAGCTATGGGCCTCAAAAGCTGGAAGTGGCCCAGGGCCTCTCTGGACCTCTGAGAGGGCCTGTATATATATATATATATTCGCAACATCTAAGGTCATATAACGGATGGGACCTACAGCTTTACGTGGGATCCGAACCACGGTACGCTACATAATCCGGCCGCAGAGGACGGTCTCCCATCCAACTACTACCCAGACCCAATGTCGCTTAACTTCGCTGATCAACGGGAAACGGTGTTACGACATTGGTTATGACGTAGCCAATATGTATATATACACATATATGTATTTATATTTTGTTATGCATAGTGAGTTTGAAAATAGCAAAAAGTGAATGAGATAACACAGATTTTCACGAGAACGACAAAATCAGACAAACATGTTTATAACTTGAAACATTTCTCAAAAATTCGGAGAAAATCTCTCAAAAATCTGTTGAAGTATTTTGTGCTCGATTTTGAGATTTCAGAAGATTGTTATGTTATGAAATTGATAAAATATTGAAGAGTTATGTGCAAATGTATTAAGATACAAGTGTCCAATATTTTCTAATATTTCATACTGGAGTGGGATTTAATATTTTGGTACGTGAAATTTACGAGTGTTTTAGGTATTTTATATTTATATATATCACATGTGTTTTATCAATATATACTCGTATTCATGTATATATATATATATATATATATATATATATGATACACACAGACAGTGCATGGAACAAGGAACTCTTCTGGGATAATTAAATCCACTATAGTCCGAATAAGTAATGGTAAATGACAAATACCATAGTTTGTCCCAAAGCTGGATCCTGTCTGCTTTGCAGATAGCTGGTGAGGGAAGCTATATTTATGGGACCTCTTTGCGAGTGACCCGTTGCCCACGTCGGACTAGCATCATGAAAAAGAAAAACTATGGTATTTGTCATTTACCATTACTTATTCGGACTATAGTGGATTTAATTATCCCAGAAGAGTTCCTTGTTCCATGCACTGTCTGTGCATATAGGGTGCGGCCTAAGTCAATTTACCAGAATAATGGAATCGCCTTGTGAAGAATAATATTTATCATTTACTACAGATATTATTCAAAGTGTCCTCCATCATGTTCAGTACATACGTTGCATCTTTGAACGACTGAACAACAAATAGGGCAGGACAGTTCTTTGTTATTATTCAACGTCTCGAACTCTTGGCGTATCAAAGTTTTCGTGTGATCGAAGTCCCGAGGTTTCTGGCCGTAAACTCTATCTTTGATTATACCCCACATTGAATAATCACATCACAATGATTATTCAGTGTGGGGAAATCTGGGAAAATCAAATTCACTATAGTCCGAATAAGTAATAGTAAATGACAAACACTATAGTTTTTTCTTTTTCTTGATGTTAGCCCGACGTGGGCAACGGGTCACTCGCAAAGAGGCCCCGAAAATGTAGCTTTCCTCACCAACTATCTGCAAAGCAGATAGGATTCAGCTTTGGGACAGGATCTAGGGGTTACAGCTACACCTAGATTTTCCCAGAAGAGTTCCTTGTTCAATGCACGGTCTGTGCGTATCATGAAAGAGCCTCAGGGGACCATTCTGAGTTCAATCCCATCATGAAACGGACATGTTATGTGCCTTGAAAAGTGGACACTCAATTTTTGCCAGTTGAGGTTTAAGTTTTGGTTTTTGGCTAAAAATACAATAGTTACCCCTTTTTTTTATGTATTCGATCCGACGTGAATGCACCGAGTCTTTTGCTTATATTGAGGTCCTGGATATAGTAGGCTAGGTGTAGCTGTAACCCCTAGATCCTGTTCCAAAGCTGGATCATATCTGCTTTGCAGATAGCTGGTGAGGGAAGCTATATTTTTGGGGCCTCTTTGCGAGTGACCCGTTGCCCACGTCGGGCAAACATCATGAAAAAGAAAAAACTATAGTGTTTGTCATTTATCATTACTTATTCTGACTATAGTGGATTTAATTTTCCCAGAAGCGTTCCTTGTTCCATGCACCGTCTGCGTGTATCATGAAAGAGCGTCAAGGGACCATTCTGAGTTCAATCCCATATATATATATATATATATATATATATATATATATAGCGAGGAATAGGAGGACGAAAAGATGGTACATGTTTATTTACAGACGTTTCGGAAAAGTTCAATTTCCATCATCAGTGCTAAAAAGTTTAAAATCAAATAGAAATAAATAAGTATAATAAACAAAAACAAATATATTAAAATGGACGTGCGACAATTAGCGATAATTAGCCGGAATTAATAGTAAGGTTAAAATATATATTAAATTAAAAGATTAAAAATGAAATAATATCAAGTATAAAATGTGGATACTAAGTAAAAAATAAAACAGTTAAAAGGTGAAACAGAATTGAGGGGGATCTTACCAAATTGTATTGTTAACGTAGTGAGAGACTAGTAGTGAGAGAATTGGGAATGATTGCTTGTTGAAAAAAAATCCATATTAGAAAGATGGAGCCAGGCGCTGTGATGGTGGATTTCTTTTCACTATGAGAGTTTATTTGGCGATGTTTAAATTGAAAGCGGAACTGTAGTCGTTGAGGGTTCGCTGAATACTGAGTATATAAAGGGACTCAAGTATGCGGAGGTCGATTAGTTGGTTGGCTGAATTAACGATTTTGAAATTGGAGGGAAGTAACGGATGGTTGTGAAGGTGGCAATGATCCCTTATTGCTGATTTGGAGGGTTTGTTCAAGGGCTGTGAAGTTCTGGCAGAAATCCCACGATGCTCGTCCACTCTTGTTTGATATTGGCGGATGGTACTGCCAATATAGTTCGCTTTGCAGCGAAGACAATTAAAAGCATAGATAGTGGACGAAGCAAGTGGCTGGGTGTTTTTCTTTATGGTTAAGGTAAGATTTGATACTATTGTTGTTGGTGAAAACAAAACTAAATTTAATTTGGGGGTAGAGCGGGGTGAGTAGGAGACGGAGTTCTGAAAGTATTTTGTGGCTGATGTGGTCGTAATAGGGGAATGAAAAATATTGTACGTCTTTTTTAACAGTGGGAACTTTAAGCGGGGTTGAAATGTTAGATGCGAATTAAAGGGGATATCAGTAGGTCACTGTGTTTCTAATAAAAACGCTTTTCATCGTGGTGTTAGTCCTATATCTGTTAAAATGTTCTGGAGTCCCTGAACGATTCAAGCAGAAGTTTTAGGTAATTTAAATCGATATTACATAAATATTAAGGGAAATTCCCTTTTTATGTCATATTCAGGGACAGGGACAAAAGACTTGTAGAAGAAGTTAGTTAGGCTTCTTGCATCTATGCTAGTTGTTCAAAGTAAGATCGATAAAATTTGTGTACAGTATTTGGTGATTAAGGCAATACTCATTTGTTTTGAGAATTTATAGCTGAAGTAACATCTACACATGCGTATAAATGCAGCACAGAAGAACTGTAATGTCCAAGTTTCCTTTCAGCACAAAATCTATTACTCAACTTTAATTCCTGACACGTTCAATTAAACTCTGGAATGCGAGACTGGGATCGATCAAGGGAATTCTAGCTTCTTGTTACATTTTTAATTAAAAATTATTTGTTGGGATTATCGTCTTTAAGTATACCTACCAAGAGTTATCTGATTTTATAGATTATGTTCTTGCTCTCTTTTGTCCCCTCTGGTTGTTATATTCAATAGGATTCATAGAGCTTTTTTTTCAGAAAACTGTAAACTGTAGGGTCAAACGATATACTGTAACTAAAGTAGATTCACAAAAACAAACACAAAAATAAATAAATAAATAAATAAACAATAAAAGAGAGTTTGACAGTCAGTCGAAATGGTAAATTCAGCCATTTATAAATTTTCATCCCGAAAGACAAACATGGGTTGTAATGGTTAAAGAGTTAAATTAACATCGCATGGTTGGCAAACAAATAACCAATTTTTTACTCTGTATTGTACAGGGTGTCCCAGAATTAACTATCTATTTCAATGAAATCGGACAAATTTTTTAAAAACACACTTTTATTTATGTTTATCATGTTTAATATGTGTTAAAAATGTATAAATTTCTAAATTTTTTTCATAATTTTATTTTCATAATTTTTTCATTATCTGGTCCAATGAAAGACCGTTTGAAGTCATAGAATGGCAGAGAGACTCTCCAAAAGTTAACGTGTGGCTTGGAATGACCAAATCCAAAATTTATGGCCCATTCTTCTTTGCGGAAGCAACTGTAACAGGTACCGTCTACCTTGATATGCTTCAGCAGTTTCTCGAACCACAGCTTCTTGATGATGGCATTCTCGATAATGTTGTGTTTCAACAAGAAGCATTGATCTTTTGGCGATAAACCTTTGTTTTTATGAAACCCCATGCAAAGAAATCCAGGGGTGTCAAATCCGGAGAACGCGGAGGCCAAGGTCGAGGTCCTCCACGTCCAATCCACCGATTCGGAAGGCGTCTGTTGAGGTATTCTCGAACAATTAGAGCATAATGACATGGTTCTCCATCTTGTTGAAACACAACATTATCAAGAATGCCATCATCAAGAAGCTGTGGTTCGAGAAACTGCTGAAGCATATCAAGGTAGACGGTACCTGTTACAGTTGCTTCCGCAAAGAAGAATGGGCCATAAATTTTGGATTTGGTCATTCCAAGCCACACGTTAACTTTTGGAGAGTCTCTTTGCCATTCTATGACTTCAAACGGTCTTTCATTGGACCAGATAATGAAAAAATTATGAAAATAAAATTATGAAAAAAATTTAGAAATTTATACATTTTTAACACATATTAAACATGATGAACATAAATAAAAGTGTGTTTTTAAAAAATTTGTCCGATTTCATTGAAATAGATAGTTAATTCTGGGACACCCTGTACATATAAGCGATATATATATATATATATATATATATATATATATATACACACCTTGTTAACCTTGTTTCTGTTTCATATGTTGGTCTCGCTTCACACGGAGGTCAAGCTGGAGGCCCCGCCTCTAGGTCTGGCTTGGTGAATGAGCGAGTTGCTTTTTTTCGCTCTCCACCATACATAGCCAGGTACACCCGGCTCATCTGGTACCGTCCTGAGCCAGGCATCTAGTCTACTCTTGAAGACTTCAACTTTGACTCCTGTAATGTTTCTGAAGTCCTTTGGAAGCTGGTTGAAAAGTCTTGGCCCCCTGACAACCAAGCTATTTTCCTTCAGTGTTGTGGAGGGCCTTTGTCGGGCCTTTAATTTTGGAACACTACACATTCTGTCTTTTATGTATATATATATATATATATATATAATGTAATGTTATAATGTTATAATGTTTCAGACCAATAAAGACCCTAGGATCCACTCATGGCTGGTCTACCTAACTGTGTTCGTAATCGTGTATTGTGTATGTCCTCCGTGGTGGCAGAGGGGACCTACAATTTTACGTGGGTTCCGAACCACAAGAACATAAGAAATTTATGTAAAAACCGCCGGTAAATTGGCAACGACCAATTTTTACGAAACTAAATAATTATCAATTTAAAACCAATTAATTATCGATTTAAAACTAAAGATAGAATCTCTGGATCCAGAGGATCTAGTCATAATAGACTACTATCCACAAATATGTTACACTCTATATCTATTTATAACGGGCATGCAAATATATCAGATCCAAAGAAGGAGGAGGAGATTGTAGACACCAATGAACTAGCTTACAACTTTTCTATCCTAAATGACCTAGAGCAGATTGTACAGCACCCTACTCGTATCCTCGATCGCCTTGGAGATAGGCTCAACATTCTGGATTTATTTCTTACCTCTCATCCTTCTTCTTACTCTTTGAAACTTTCCTCTCCGTTGGGCTCCTCTGACCACAATCTTATATATGTTTCCTGTCGAATCGCTCCAATTCGGCCTTTGGATCCTCCCAAGAGGAGGAGGCACCTTTGGCACTTCGGCGACGCTGATTGGGAGGCCCTTAGGCAGTACTTCTCTGATTTCCCATGGAATGATTACTGCTTCCCTGGCCGGAGCCCTTCTGGGTGTGCTGTGGGCATCACGGAGGTGATTCTCTCGGGCATAGAGGCGTACATTCCATATTCTATTCCTACTACTAATGCAAAAAAAACTTGGTTTAACTTTACTTGTTCTAATGCTATCCGCAACAGAGAGGAGGCTCTCAGAAGGTACCGTCGCCATCCAACTCCTGACTCTCACTCAGCTTATATTTCTGCCCGGAATCGTGCAAAATCTGTTCTTCGACTCGCCAAAAATTCCTTCATTCGACAAAAATGTGAAAATCTATCCAATTCTAATTCTTCTCGCTCTTTCTGCCATCTAACTAAGAACCTCTTCAACAACTTTACTTCCTTTTCTTTCCCTCCTCTTTTCCATTCCGACGGCACAGTTGCTGTCTCTTCTCCTGACAAAGCTGAACACCTCGCTCAAACTTTAGCTTGCAATTCAACCCTGGACGATTCCGGTGCTGTTCCTCCATCTCCCACCTCTGACTTTATTATGTCTGAAATTAGAACCTCTTCTAAAGATGTTTTTTCTGCCCTATCTGGGCTCAACTCTAGGAAGGCGTATGGTCCTGATGGTGTTCCTCCTGTTGTTCTTAAGAACTGTGCTTCTGTGCTGACACCCTGCCGAGGCAAACTCTTTCGTCTTTGTCTCTCATCTGGTACTTTTCCTTCCTGCTGGAAGTTCGCTTTCATTCAGCCTGTCCCAAAGAAGAGTGACCACTCTCAACCCTCCAACTATCGTCTAATTGCTTTGATTTCTTACCTTTCCAAACTTTTTGAATCTTTCCTTAATAGGAAGATTCTTAAACACCTTTAACCTCACAATCTTCTTTGAGATCGTCAGTATGGATTCCGCAAGGCACGCTCTACTGCGATCTTCTTGCATATCACTCTGACTTTTGGTCATCCTCCTTTCGGGATTTCGGTGAAACTTTTGCTATTGCGCTAGACATATCGAAAGCCTTTGATAGAGCCTGGCACAAATCTTTAATTTACAAACTGCCCTCCTTCGGTTTCTAGCCTTCTATCTGTGCCTTCATCTCTAATTTCCTTTCTGGCCAATCTATGGCTGCAGTTGTAGATGGCCACTGTTCTTCTCCTAAAGCTATTAACAGTGGTGTTCCTCAGGGTTCTGTCCTGTCACCCACTCTTTTCCTTTTATTTATTAATGATCTTTTAATCCGCACTTCCTGTCCTATTCACTCCTATGCCGATGATTCCATTCTTCACTCCTCCACCCGCTTCCCAAAGCGTCCCTCACAGCAGTCACTTCATGATTCGCGTAGGACGGCTATGGGACACCTGACCTCTGACCTTTCTGCTATATCTGATTGGGGCAGAGAAAACATTGTGGCTTTCAATGCCTCAAAAACTCAGTTTCTCCATCTGTCTACTCCTCACAATCTTCTACACAACTATCCCCTTACCTTCAACAACACACAACTGAATCCTTCCTCTTCTCTTAATATTCTTGGCGTTTCATTTTCTCGTGATCTTTCCGGGAAAGATCACAGATACTTTCTTTCTAAAAGAGGGTCTAAGAGTTTAGGTGTGCTGTACCGCCTTCGGGTTTCTTCACCCCTACTCAGTTGCTGTCTCTGTACAGGGGTCTTGTTCGCCCCTGTATGGAGTACGCTTCTCATGTATGGGGTCGCTAAACCCACACAGTCGTACTTGACCGGGTGGAAGCAAAGGCTTTTCGTTTCATCAATTCACCACCTCTTACTGACTGTCTTCAATCTCTCTCTCTCTTCGACGCAATGTCGCCTCACGAACATTGCTCTTCTGAACTCTCTAATTAGCTGCATGCCTCCTCCTTTAAGGAGAGCACGCAGTACCAGACTTTTTACATTTTCTCATTCTTTTCCTGTCCAACTATCTAATGCAAGGGTTAACCGGTATTTTCAGTTTTTCATCTACTCAACCGGTTAACTCTGGAACAATCTTCCTCACTCCAGCTTTCCTCCTGTCTATGACCTCCCATCTTTCAAACGCAGAGTTTCTAGGCATCTCGAAAACCCTGGACTTTGGTTTTGGCTCTCTTCTTCTTCTATGGGAAGGGCGATTTTTGTGGGCATTTGCCCTTGGCCCCTCCTTCCTGCATAAAAAAAACCACGAAGCGTGCACAAAACACAGTGTTTGGCATCCCGATAATCAATAGAGAACTAAAAGGAATTTATACTTTAGTTTCCCACCATCGATCCGGGTTACGAAACGAGTCGAAAAGTAGCGATTAAAATTTACAAGCGAGTCCCTTCTGCAACCAATTGCATATCATTAAATTTCGATGAGTGTTAATTGTTCTGTTCTGTTGTTGCTTGCATTATGATGTCAATATGTTTTCCATAATTCACTGCATAATTTATTTATAATATTTCCATTTGCTTTGAAAGATTCTAATGCACGAGATAAACTGAAATGGATATACTGTGTGTGTGTATATATATATATATATGATGCAAACCCACAAGGAAAAGGAACCATTTTTCCTTTTCCTTGTGGGTTTGCATCATTCATTCATTTCACGTGTTTAATTGCGAAATTCATCATATATTATATATATATATACATATAATGTGTATATATATTCACAGTTTCACAATGAACAAAATTACGCGGCTTGTGTGATTTTATTATATATTTGTAATAATAATAATGATGATTGGGGTTGTTTAACCTCCTTCGCAACATCTAAGGTCATATGACGGAGGGGACCTACAAGCTTTACGTGGGATCTGAACCACGGGTTGCTACATAATCTGGACACGGAGGACGGTCTCCCATCCAACTACTACCCAGACCCAATGTCACTTAACTTCGCTGATCAACGGGAAACGTGTTACGACATTGGTTACGACGTAGCCTTTACTTATTTGTGGTGATTATATATATATGTGTGTGTGTGTGTGTGTACATTCATCTTGCGGTCATTCATTACCGCGGCATAATTGATGATATGGCTGCCAATTAGCGTAGGACGGACTTACTCTTAATACCAATACTTCGACGTGTTAACAAGGATTAATTACTCTAATAAAGTAACACCAGAGGTGAGAACCTTAAGAATAATGGCGCGGATTGAACATAAATATTTCCACTGTTTGGCTACCGAATAAATCAAAATTAAGAGTTCTTGTTTGCATTAAAGTCATAACTTGAAATTATTTGAATTAGTCGGGTTACAAGAAATCAGTTTGAATATATAATATTATATATATATATATATATATATATATATATATATATATATATATATATATATATACAGGGTGGGCGGAAAGTAGCTCCCTATTTTGGATTGGTAAAAAAATACGTATATTATCCATTTATTTCAGAAGAAATAATATGAAAGGTAGGCATACATGGTAGGTTTTCTCTAAAATTCAATGTGGGCTCCACTCTTTCCACCAGCTTCTGGAGCCGCCCAGGAATGGCGTCCACTGACTTTAGCAGAACTCCGGCGGGATGGAGGACATGACTTCCCGAATTCGGTCCTCCAGTTCTTCCAATGTCCTCGGTTTGGTGCGGTAGACTTCTTCCTTTACACACCCCAAAGAAAGAAGTCGCACGGTGTCAAGTCGGGGCTCCTGGCTGGCCATTGATGTGGACCACGACGACCCATCCAACGCCCAGGGAAGTGGGCATCCAGCCACTCACGGACAACAAGAGCGAAGTGCGGAGGAGCGCCATCTTGCATAAATATCAGATCGTCGATATTCTCCCATGTGCTGACAACCGGCCAGACCTCGTTTCGCAACATAGCAAGGTACCACTCAGCATTCATGGTGTTGCGCAGAAGGAACGGGCCCACAACCTGATCTGAGGTCATACCACACCACACCGTTACACTGAACCGATTCTGCCGTTTTTCAGCGGTAACCGTGCGACTTCTTTCTTTGGGGGTGGGTAAAGGAAGAAGTCTACCGCACCAAACCGAGGACATTGGAAGAACTGGAGGACCGAATTCGGGAAGTCATGTCCTCCATCCCGCCGGAGTTCCTGCTAAAGTCAGTGGACGCCATTCCTGGGCGGCTCCAGAAGCTGGTGGAAAGAGTTGGAGCCCACATTGAATTTTAGAGAAAACCTACCATGTATGCCTACCTTTTCATATTATTTTTTCTGAAATAAATGAATAATATACATATTTTTTTACCAATCCAAAATAGGGAGCTACTTTCCGCCCACCCGTATAGGATGGGGCAAAAGTCGCGCATCATAGGAATTTTCAGTGTTGACTATAATATATATTGTTTTCTTTTAGGTACGGGATGGCTGCGAAATTAACAATAGACGAGAGGGTGAGCTTGGTTTTAGTGTATGGAATGCCAGGTACTACAAATCGACGAATCGGTACAGAATTTAAATTCTGTACCGATTCATCGATTTGTTGTACCTGGTATTCCATACCTTAAAGAAAAAAAATATATTTATAATGAACACTGAAAATTCCTATGATGCGCGACTTTTGCGCCACCCTATATATATATATATATATATATATATATATATATATATACAGTGTGTATATATATATTATATATATATATATAGGTACTTGTGGGTTATCTGTCGCCACTTTTTAATATTTTTTTTATTTATTTATTTTTATATATTAAGAGAAGAGGATTCTTTATACTGTACGGCATTGACGATTGGTTAGGTTAAGTCGTGCTAGTTTGGTTAAATACCGTTTTATTTAACCAAACTAGCACGACTTAACCTAACCAATCGTCAATGCCGTACAGTATAAAGAATCCTCTTCTCTTAATATATAAAAATAACTAAATAAAAAAAATATTAAAAGTTTTTTATTTAACCAAACTAGCACGACTTAACCTAACCAATCGTCAATGCCGTACAGTATAAAGAATCCTCTTCTCTTAATATATAAAAATAAATAAATAAAAAAATATTAAAAAGTGGCGACAGATAACCCACAAGTACCTATATATATATATATATATATATATATATATATATATATATATATATATATATATATAGGGTGGCGCAAAAGTCGCGCATCATAGGAATTTTCAGTGTTCACGTTGGGTCTTCCATCATGAAACAGAAAAACTATAGTATTTGTCATATACCATTACTTATTCGAACTTAGTGGATTTAACTTTCCCAGAAGAGTTCCTTGTTCTATACACCGTCTTTGTGTAACCTACATATATATATATGATAAAGCCAACTGTGTTCTTGTAAAATTTTATAATGCGAATAACCCATTGTAATCATAGCTCATTATAAACATTCTTTAGATACAAATAAGGAATGAATGAAACTACAAACCGAAATTGTAAAAAACTCATTTGTTTCTTTCGTATTCGAAATCTGCCATATTGATTTCGCTTCATATTGCTGAAAAAGATGGATACACTGTCCGTTTGAAGTTTAGGTACTTTTTAACCAGTTTAGACTGCCAATTAAGGAAAGTTACGATCACTACAATGTTGCAAATCTTATCAACGGAACCTCGTTCCACTTAATGTCGTTCCCCCTTTCATTCTTCGGCCAAAGAATAAGAAAAGAGCGAGTGAGAATGTCAAAGGAGTCAATTCTTAAATCGATATTCCTAATTCCATTGTAGGACTCCTCATTTCAAGTTAGGTTTTTCTTAGAAAATTTCCCTCTTGCTCGCAATTACGTCACGATATCTCTTTTACTCTTTTCCAAATCAGGACACTCTTTTCTCGAATTTGACATTCTCACTTCGCGCATTCTCACAGACCGCGGATGTGAATGGAGATGACAGAGTGTGAAGCAGTCATCAGTATTACAACGTAGTTGGTAAATTCAATTTTTATTTGGTCGTAATAGTTAGTTATGAACATTTAACTAGTAATCGAGGATTGACCAAGACAAGATGGCGCGAGACCTTTGACCCTGGCCTTACAAGATCCCGGTGAAGGAACAGTACCAATTGGAAATTTAAAATTAAAGAAATTTAGTATTTGAATTGCTTGTAAACCCTAAAATGTGAAATAAGAAAGCGTTACATTTAAATTTTACCATTTCGCCTTAATAAGAGGAGTTACACCCTCTTGCGCAAGAATAAATCCTGCCGTGTAAGTTGTTGTTGTTTTGGGGTTGTTTAACAACTTTCGTAATATCAAAGGTCATGTGACGAGGGAGGTAGACCTACAGATTGACGTGGAATCAATCAGAACCACGGGTCGCTACATCATCTGGGCGCGGAGAACGGTCAGCCATCCATCCCAGACCAATGTCGCTTAAATTTACTGTCGTGTAAAGAGAACATTATAATCCCCAAAGTTAATATTTGATAAGAGAAAATTGCTTTGTGCAACTTACTATGCTTGCTTGAAAAGAGAGAATTCTTTTGTGTTTTTAAATCAATAAAGGAAACAAAGGAGGACGTTGTATTAGTTTTGCATAATCTTTTTAAGATAAGCGAAGAGAATGGTCGAAACAGCTAATGCTCAGTCCGATAATGACCGTCCTCAATGTTTCTTTCAAAGAGTGACGTTCTGCAAGTCTACAGTTAAACATTTTAAGTATTTTCATTATATATTATATATATATATATATATATATATATATATATATATATAGCTATGGGATTGAACTCAGAATGGTCCCCTGAGGTTCCCATCATGAATGGTCCCATCATGAAACAGACATGTTATGTGCCTTGAAAAGGGGACACTCAATTTTGCCAGTTGAGGTTTAAGTTTTGGTTTTTGGCTAAAAATACAATAGTTACCCCTTTTTCTTTGATGTATTCAATCCGACGCGAATGCAACGAGTCTTTTGCTTAAATTGAGGTTCTGGATATAGGAGGCTGGTGTAGCTGTAACCCCTAGATCCTGTCCCAAAATTGGATCCTATCTGCTTTGCAGATGCAGGTGAGGGAAGCTATATTTTTTGGGGTCTCTTTGCGAGTAACCCGTTGCCCACGTCTGGCTAACATCATGAAAAAGAAAAAACTATAGTGTTTGTCATTTACCATTACTTATTCGAACTATAGTGGATTTAATTTTCCCAGAAGGGTTCCTTGTTCCATGCACGGTCTATGTATATATATATATATATATATATATATATATATAAAATGCATAAACACGAACGATTTTTCTGGCGAAGTGTAGTAGCTAACGCTACTCAAGACGTGATGGATTCGAACCTGGTGGGGAGCAATTTTTTCGTATATATACACTAAAAACTTTTTTATTTAATTTTAACCAAATACTTTTGAGTGTCTCCTAATTATATAACGGCTGAAACAACATGCAACAGACATACTATATACCATATTCGCTTGATACGTTCACTCATAAAAAATGAAATGCAAATACACACTTCATTTTTAATACTGTTCCCCTTAAGTGCTCGAGCTCAAACGAAGATAAAGAACGTGATAGCTTTATAAGTCGATTTGATCGCTCGGAGGAAAGTGTGTTTTTGTTCCGCCAGAATCCAAAATCGATCTTCGACGACATGCACGACTCCATAAAGGAGATTTTTCTCCCTCTTTACCTTCTTTAACGCATTTAGGCGTCCATCACCGAAAGGAATTACAGTAAATGATTTTATCGACGGATTTCTTCCATAAAGCATTTAAAATGTACGGATTTGTTTCAAATATTTTAAATGAAAATTTTTCCATTTTTAATCTTCATTTTCATTTTTCCAAAAAGGAAACTATTTTCTTTTTCTTTTTTTTTAGTGTCGTTTCTTTCTAAGTCACATTTGAAGACAGGAAAAATGACATTCAATTCAAAAATTGAAGCTAAAATTATAAGCTGAGATATTATTATGCGTAGCTCTCAGCTAATAAAAAAGTCAAAATTATATAATACCTTAATAAGATTACCATTAGAAGATGAAGAAAAGAATAATCTTCGCTATCACACGAGTAATTTTCTTACATAATTCACCGTTTTAGTGCAGGGAAGATTTGGGTTTTTAACTTGAATTAAGTTTACAGAGCAAGTTGTACATTATATCTTATATATAGAACACACATACACACACACACACACACACACACACACACACATATATATATATATATATATATTGTTAGAATGTATTATTCAGTGAGATGAATCATTGTTATATATAAGTAAATATGATGAAAGCAGAGTGTATGCATATTTCAGCCTGACCGCTCATCACGTTCAACAAACCACTTCAAAAGTCAGACGAAAAGCATCAACCAACCGACCAACCATGAAAAGAGCGACATTTTTGTTCCCTTCTGTTGTATGATTCATTCAATTTACTGATATGAAGAAGGAGTCCGAATGGAATTTTAAATTGTATAACCCACCTTCCTTATTTCTCCTGAGTGTCTTCTGACATCGGCTTTATATATATATATATATATATATATATATATATATATATATATATACCAGCGCCCGCTGCGCATAAAAGGGCCCCGAAACACAACCTAAGGGAGGACTAGGAGTGGCGGGTGTGTTACTAAACCTTTTCCTGGTTATCCCTTAATGTGTATATTAAATTTGGTGAAGATTTACTCTAACCGTTTGGGCGTGCAAAACATAGAACAGACAGACAAACAGACATATTCCCATATATATATATATATATATATATATATATATATATATATATATATATATATATAACATGAGAAACTACATAGTATGGTGAGTTCTACATGTGGATTTAACCCCTAAATCTTTAATCCTATTAAAAGATAATTTTTACTAACGGAAAACGTCAGACTACAGACCGTAAAAAAATATAATAAAATCAGTCAAAGCAAATGCAATATCTTTTTCGCTCACTGTTACTTTGTTACTTTTAATCCGAAAACGCCAGAAAAAAACCTTTGAATAAGATGAAGCGATGAATTCGGAAAATATTATGGAAAATTCTCTCAAGTCTGCACCTTATTTCCTCGAGGAAATATTGGAAATCGATCTGCCCTTGTTTGGATCACGAAATTATTGTGTCCATTGATGCAGATTTCATTTTTTGAAATGGATTTTACATCACACAATAACGCTGATACGATGCTTTATAATAAGAGTTAGATTTTTTATGTAATCAGTGTTAGAAATTTTCTCTCTCTCTCTCTCTCTCTCTCTCTCTCTCTCTCTCTCTCTCTCTATATATATATATATATATATATATATTATAATATATATGTGTGTGTGTGTGTGTGTGTGTGTGTGTGTGTGTCTGTGCAATCATGCCATCTGCCAAGTAATATATAAAATAATGCAATAAATATTAATATTTATCAGTATATTTCGGGTTCGACAGATGTGAGGGAGTGAGAGCTTGCGAAAGCGGTCGAGAGAGGCTGAACAGCTGATGAAACAAGCCGCAAAAGTGGCTAATTTTTCGAGAAAAAAAATACTCGACGAGACGATTAAATTATAAGGCGAGAAAGGCGGAAAGCGGAAAGCGAGCCCTGTTTTTACGTCTAATTCTCGCTCCATGCGATGAAATGAAACAGCTGTTGTTGGTATCCGTGAATCCCGAAGCGACAAGATAGGCTATGCTGGCTGAGATTGGGAAGGGAGGCGCATACCGGGAGGTAATGATGGACTACCGGTTGCGTGTGAGGGGTTTCGAGGGCTAACGGAGAGTATGGCGGGACACACCGGCCGAGGGGAAATGATAATAGGAAGAAAGATTGATGTGGTAATAAACGAAAAAGAAAAATGAGAGGGGAGTATTCAGAAGGATGCTCACTATTATACTTTACATTATAAGTGAAATAAATATAACAAAAATACATTTTCTTTTGTATAAATAAAATAATGAAAATACAAAACTATTAAAAATTATTGGTATGAAAATCAAATATTCTTACCAATAAATATTAAAATGAAAAACACACCTTTTTTTTATGCATACAAAAATTAAAAGCTATTTGAAATACATACTTATAAAATTTAAAAATAAATATTACATAAAACGAAAGAAATTTACGCCATATTTGCACTTCGCAAAGGCCTTTTATTTCGATCAGACTTGTCTGTTTCTTCGATATTTATGACGGCTGCAATTATATCCAAACTTGAGCAGTTTTTAGCAAAGATTCTAAACTTAAATAAATTTAAAAAGTCTTTTATTTATCTTTCAAATCGAAATTATTTCTGATTTTAATTTTATATATCCCTGAAAATTAATTATTTTAGATGTAAATAATTAAAATTGTTTACCTAAATTATTTAATTGTGTTATAATCGAAGTACTGCATTTTATCTAAAACTATACCATTCTCTCTCTCTCTCTCTCTCTCTCTCTCTCTCTCTCTCTCTCTCTCTCTGTATATATATATATATATAAACGTAACTTTAAAGAATACAGAGAAGATCCTCCTCCGTTACAAGCAATAACTGAAGGCGACTAAGAAATATTTTACCTTCACCTTCCACTGCAGGTAAGTAGAAATAAATAGGTCCCCTTCTCTGGCAGAAATAGATTACTGTCAAACACAGAACTCTGGGAAGAAAGCACTTTGGTTACAAGGTGACCAATTCAGAAGTCAAAATTCACTACGAGTATAAATACCACTATATTTACCCATCATTTTCTGTGTGAATTCACGAAAGAAAAACTACCCTTCGTTACTCTTCTTTAAGAGGAGTGTCTCCTGTATATTCCCTTCCCAGACAAATATGATAAAGTACATTTGTGGGTTTACATATAAAACAGCAGAATTCGAAATTAACACGTGATGTCATGTATAAGGACAATGGCAGTCTTTTCCATCACGCCCACTTGTATTTGATATTTATTTAAGTATTTCTTACCTTTGAGCTAAAATGTGTTTTTCAACATATATATATATATATATATATATATATATATATATATAATAATATATATATATATATATATATATATATGATACATTTTGCGCCACCCTGTATTACCGTCATAACAAATACGTAAAAATTGTAAAACTCTGTTTCTTGTATTCTTTTCTGAATAAAGATTTTTGAATTTTGAATATATACAGTATATATATGGAACAGAACTCAGAATGGGCCCCTGAGGTTTTTTATGATACACACAGACCGTGCATGGAACAAGGAACGCTTCTGGAATTTAAATCCACTATAGTCCGAATAAGTAATGGTAAATGAAAAACACCATAGTTTTTTACTTTTTCATGATGTTAGCCCGACGTAGGCAACGGGTCACTCGCAAAGAGGCCCCAAAAATATAGCTTCCCTCACCAGCTATCTGCAAAGCAGATAGGATCCAGCTTGGGGATAGGATCTAGGGTTTAAAGCAGCCTGACTGTGGCTGCTTTAAACCTAGATCCTTTCCCCAAGCTGGATCCATCTGCTTTGCAGATAGCTGGTGAGGGAAGCTATATTTTTGGGGCCTCTTTGCGAGTGACCCGTTGCCCACATCGGGCTAACATCATGAAAAAGAAAAACTATTGTGTTTGTCACTTACCATTACTTATTCGAACTATAATGGATTTAATTTTCCCAGAAGAGTTCTTTGTTTCATGCGCGGTCTGTGTGTATCATAAAAACCTCAGGGGCCCATTCTGAGTTCTGTTCCATATATATACTGTATATATTCAAAATTCAAATTTCAAAATTCAAAAATCTTTATTCAGAAAAGAATACAAGAAACAGAGTTTTACAATTTTTACATATTTGTTATGACGGTAATACAGGGTGGCGCAAAAGTCAGGAACCATAGGCACATTTTAATAATGTGTGTTTTAATATGTGTTTTGTTCTTTTCAGATTTGTTGTTGAACCTATGGCACAGAAACTGACAAACACCCTGAGAGGTGCCAGTTGTTCAGGCATCAGTTGGAAAACTGTTCACTCACTTCAAAGAAACTGGAAGTGTTCATGATCGGCCGCGTAGTGGCCGGCCAAAAAGTTCAACCGATGCAGCAACATCACTAACGGTACTCAATCACCTTGAAAACAGCCCACTAAGTCCTTAAGAAAGTTATCCCAGGAAACGGGTGTCTCCAGAAGATCCATTCAACGAATTCTTACAACAAATCGTTTCCACCCCTACAAAGTCCAACTCGTTCAGGTACTGCACGGTGACGACACAGACCGTCGTGTAGAGTTCTGCCACTGGTTTCTACAACATCGACAGCTTCAACGAAGGATCATGTTCAGCGACGAAGCGATATTTCACCTCAGCGGTCGTGTCAATAGGCATAATGCACGCTAGTGGGCCAATGAGAACCCCCACTGGATGGAGGAAGGACATATGCAATTCGATCCACGAATTATGGTGTAGGCTGCGCTCTGGGGGGATCGGTTAATTGGTCCGTACTTTTTCGACGGCAATGTAACAGGTGAAACATATCTGCATATGCTGCAAACATTTCTAATGCCCATACTGGACAACATTCCATTGGCAGAACGGGCGGAGATGTGGTTTCAGCAGGATGGTGCACCACCACATTTCGCAACCATCGTCCGGAGCTCTTTAGCTGAAACATTCAAAAGCAAGTGGATCGGACGGCGAGGGCCCGTCGAATGGCCACCTAGGTCTCCAGACCTCACGCCTCTTGACTTTTTCTTGTGGGGCTATCTCAAGTCATTAGTCTATGCTGATCGACCCAGAACCATACGTTCTCCAAAGGATAAAATCACATCTGAGTGTGCCAAAATCAATACCAATGTGTTAAGGAATGTTCAAACATTATGCATTCAACGCGTCAGAAAGTGTCTCCAAGTGGAAGGTCACCAATTCGAACATTTATTATGATTTAATAAAATGTGCCTATGGTTCCTGATTTTTGCGCCACCCTGTATATTCACAGTACTCTAACTTGAATATGCCGTTGGAAGCATGGAATTTTTTAGGCAAAATTAATGGGGTTTAGTTTATTTATTATATAAGAGAAGTGAATGTGGTAAGTAATACTACTACTACTAATTAATAATAATAATAATAATAATAATAATAATAATAAGTGCAATATAAAGTTCACAAAATGTTACATAATTTTAAATTAAATGATTTATTGTATATTTAGTAGAAAATAAATGATGTTTGATAAAAAGTACAAAAAGAATAAATTACGAAATTAAAAGTGTTTAATGAAATTAGCATATTTTAAGCAGTTGATTATACAGTAAAATGGGAACTTAATTACTACGGTAAAAGTGGCTGTAGTGAACTTATACATCAGTAAGAATTAATGAAGTGCTTTTTTAGTGATTTGTGAAATATATTTAGTGATGAAGCCTGCCTGAAATGCATGGGAATTGCATTCCATACATCTACTCCTTTGAAAGAGAGTGCATTTCCTGCGTTTCTATTGTATAGTTAGGTTTGTGTACAAAATCCCTGGGCATTCTGATTATAACGATGGTGTATTTAATGGGATGGGGGGATTGCTCTTTGAATGGGTGATGTATGTTGATTTTATTAATGACTTTGAACATATTGACAGCACCATTCAATTTCTATAAGTCATTTAGTTTTAAAATATTTAGATCTTTAAACATTGGGGAAGTGTGATTTTGTCTGTTGTCATTATTCGAGAGAGTTCGTAGACATTTCCTATGAATTACTGCCAAAAGATATTTTATATACTTCTTTGAACTACCCCATGGTGCAATGCAATATAATAAATGTGGATTGATGAAGGAATAATACAGGGTAAGGAGTGCGTTTTGAGGAAGGGTCTTTTTTGAGTGTATATAATATGAAGAGAAATCTTGATAGTTTGGATTTGATATGTTGTACAATGTACATGACTTTTGAAATAAAGTTTTTCGTCTAAATTGATGGCATGTATTTTAACTTCATTCACCCTTGCAAGAATAGTATTTCCAATTTTTATTTGACAGTTGTATTTATACGTTGTGGTAATAATCATATAAGATAACTTTTTCAGATTCATGAAAAGTGTATTAGCATACATCCATTTATACATATTTTCTAATTGCCTGTTCGTTTCGTTAATCAGAAAGTCTGCGTTATGATGGGAAGAAGTAAGTATTACATGCGTATTGTACGCAATTTAACGTGGTTGAAAGATGAAAATGGTTGACGTGAATTAGAAATATTAATGGGCCAAGAATAGATCCTTGTCGAATTCCACTAGTTAGTATCGCCTCGTCGGATAAATTGTCTTTTAATTTGATGTACTGATGACGATTTGACAGATATGATTTAAACCAATCAAGGATACTTCCTTTTATTCCGTACATGTGAAGTTTCTTCAGTAAGATTTCATGCGAAAGTGTATCAAATGCTTTTGATAAGTCGAGGAAGTATAAACGCAGTGTGTTTTTGCTGTTTAAATTCTGATGCACATTTTCGAATAGTATGATTATGGCATCCACCTCTAAACCCAAATTGTTGGCAATACGGAAATGGGGCGATAAGTGGATGAAATGTTTGGATTTCCCAACTTAAATACTGGGCATACTCTGGCTTCCTTTAGACTGTCAGGGAATATACCTAGTGTTACTGATTCATTCATTAGCTTAATGAGTGGTATTGCAAATTCATCGGATACTAATGTGGACATTTTTGTCGTGATCGTATTGATGTCAGAAACTTAATTTTTTACATTTTTTATTGCTAGAGAGATATTGTATGGTAGGATTGGATCAAACAAAATTGGGTCTGCATTTGGTTGTGGCATGCATTGTCAGTAGTGTCTGTAACTGGAATCGAAGTTGCAGTATTGGAACTGATATTTGCAAAAAAAGTTGTTTAATAAATTGGCTATGTTTTTGGAGTCACTGTGAGAATTTCCACCTTGTGTGAGGGAGGACAAGGGATTTGTTTTAACTTTCTTTGTGTTAATTAATTTTTTCAGTGTTCCATAGCCTTTTTGGATTGGATGTTTTGAACAATAATGATCCGCTTTTGCTTTTTTAAGAAGAAATTTTTGTATGTCTGTTCGGTAATAATATCCGTTTTCCATAATTTAAAGAGCGTATGCTCGCGTTTAATACTCACAGTGAGTGCTGGTGTGATCCATTGGTTTTTGTATTTAGTTTTAGATATTACGTGTGTGAGAATGCTTGAAATTTTGTTTCAATGTCATGATTACTTTCGTTCTAGTCCAGTGGAAAGTGATTATTTCTCTCATGAACTTTAATTTGTTATTATAACTAATATCTATAGTCAATTTTTATGATTTCCTTTGCTGAGAAATGGGTGATTAGCATAATGTATGTAGGCAAGTGATCTGTGATATTTAAAATCATACCTGAGATGTAGTCAAGCGGGAACCGCGCCCATATCTGATCTAGCAGAGTTGAATTTCTAATGCCATTTTGAAGTCTAGTTGGCTTTGTAATAGTTATCTTAAAACCACTCGCAGTCATGATGTTGCGAAGGAAGCTTGCGTTATAATTTGAATATTCTTTTGTGAGATCAATATTTAAATCTCCTGGAATAACGCAATTGTCACCAATATAATTGGAGGTTAAAATTCTATCGATATTTGTAATAAAAGTTGGTACGTTACCAGTTGGTGGTCGGTAAATGCCTAAAATTAAATACTGGGTGTTATGAATAAACATATCAATTGCGAGTGTGTCTGAGGTATTGTTTAGGATTGTCAGTTCTTGGATACTTTTACTTTTGTAATTTAAATCAACAAATATACTTTCACCCCCTCCCCTATTGTTAGCCCTACATACTTGTGTACCCTGGAATGTTAAAAAAGATATTATTATTTTCATTTAACCAGGTTTCGGTTAATATAATGTACGTGAATTTATGTTCTAATAACGTTAGGCTTGGAAGATTGCGAATGTTTAAGTTTAAGAAAGACAGGTTGTCATTGTTGTACTTCTTGTTTAAAAAGTTGTCTACTGAGATATAGTCATAGTTGACTACGTTTTCAGATTCAATGATTTCATTTACAGTATTGAGAATATTTAAATTGTTGATTAGGGATGTGAAGATTAGGGTAATAGAGTAATGAAAATAATAACGGGTAAGAAAAAATATACCACGAGCGCACGCGCGTACACACACACACACATACACACACACACACACACATATATATATATATATATATATATATATATAGTATGTGTGTGTGTGTGTGTGTGTACATGCATAAATATACATAATATACATATATACAACAGTATATGCCAAAAAAATAAAAGCAAAGTATAAAGTGGTTGTAGTAAAGCAAAAACGTATGTAAGGAAACATTATTATATATGCATCCACAGTGAGACTTTAGAGTTGAAAGATATAAAATTATAGAATTATAAACTTAAAATTAAAAATTAAATTAAAAATGATAAGAGAGAGAGAGAGAGAGAGAGAGAGAGAGAGAGAGAATTACTTCTCACGCGCGTGATTTCGCATAATGCAAAATTAATTAACTACTAGGATTCAAATACGCGTGCCAGGTCGTGCTATTTTCACGTATGGAACCAGCGTGCTTTTCCAAAAATATCTGAATAAAATGCTGCTATTCTGTCAAGTACCAAAGGGTTAGCACGCAAAAACACTTCCAGACGCGATAGCGTTGAGTGTTTTCTCACGCGTAGAAATAAATATATGCCAGGTTATGTCAACTTCTACCTATCATATATATATATATAGGCCTGTACAGTGGCGCTCATAAGTATTCGTACAGAAAAATATTTCTGTTATATTCTTCCTTATTTTTTGTACCATGCATAGGATAGTTATGAAAAGTTTACCTTTCGTTTGGAAAAATTCACCAAATAAAAAAATTAGTTTAACTCCAAAACATGAAGTAAAACGTCAAAGAATTTGAGGAAAATTAAAAAAAAATAAAGTGCAAACGTTTCCGTACATTTACTTACAAAATTATTTAATACGCTGTGTCCACTTATTGCTTGAATGACTTAAATGATTCGTTTTGAGTATTTTTCTACAAGTTTTCGACATCTGTCAGTGAAAAGTTTAGCCCATTCTTCTAAAGAAAATTGTTTCATTTAATTCACATTCGCAGTGTTTCTCTTGCGGACAGCGTTTTTCAAATCAAACCATAAATTCTCAATTAAATTGAGGTCTGGGCTTTGACTGGGCCACTCGAGAAGCTTGAAATTATTTCGTTAAAGCTATTTCATGGTGCTCTTACTTTTATGTTTTGCATCCTTATCTTTTTGCAGTACATAATTGTGACCATGCGCAACTCCGAATTGAAGGTAATACAGTTTCTTTTAAAATTTCCTGATATTTCCTGATAATTTAAGATTCTATTGTTGACAACAAGTTTTCCTGGACGGACGAGAAGCCTAAAGCATCCCCAAAGAAACAAACTACCACCACGATGCTTAATCGTAGGAAGGATGTTATTTTCCTCGAATGCAGTATTTGATTTTCGCCAAACATACCGTTGCTCGTTGTTCCCGAATAATTAAATTTTGGTTTCGTCTGTCCAGAGAACTTTCTTCCAGAATGCAAATACATCATTTTGATGATCCTTGGAATACTTTAAACGAGCTTCTTTATGCGCCTTTCGTAGCGAAGGTTTTCTTCGTGTAAGTCTTCCATGCAGACCATTCTTTCTCAATGTACAACGTATAGTAGACGGACAGACATCGCTCTTAAACAGTCTTAATGTTTTGCAAATATCATCTGCAGTCAGTGTTCCCTCTAAGCTGCGCGCCTGCGCGGCCGCGCAGTAACTTTTCAGGTGCTGTACACTTGAATATTCCTGCCGCGCAAACCCTCAGTTATGCGATGTTCACGAAATTTTTAAATCGGCAATTGATGCGACAATCTCATTAGCAATTTGTTTAGTTGCAGTGCAGCACCACCAACAAAATTAAATCAAATGTCTTACAAATAGGCTAAAATAACATATACGGGGCTCCAATAAACCTTAGCCCCCCCCCCGCCCATGGCCTAAACCATTAGAGGTACAGTAAAACTAAACATACCTTACAAAAGAGAATTTAATCCTGCATTTAATGAGAAACAATTAAAACTTGGTGTTCCCGCCATTGGTTTCCAAGACAGCCTGAATTCGCTTTGGGTAGCTTGCCAAAGGTGACGTGAATAGATCTTGATCGTTACGCAAAATTACTAAAACAGTTTCAATGAGTTGCGTCATTGTATCCTTCGAAAATCGATTTGCTGCAGGTTCTTGAAACAAGAGACATTCAACCTTGTTCTTTATAACTGATCCAATGTGTTCACAGACGTTCAGGTCAGGAGAATTTCCTGGCCATTCTTCATTTCCAAAGAAATCGATCTCATGGTTCCGCAACAACTGCTGAGTGGCTAATGCCTTAAAGCAGGGGGCCTTATCGTGCAGAAGTGTGACCTGATCGACATCCATAACATTGTTTGGGTTTCTTAGAAAAGGAATGACATGCTGGGATAGAATAATATCACGAAAATACTGTCCATCCCAACTCTGACCATTTGGCTTCAGCACCCACATGAGCTTCTTTGCAGTGAACAAAACAAACACACCAACACAGTCTGAACTTTTTAATAATTCGCGATAATGTTCATTGTCATAGATTTCATCTGGTGTTGTGGCCCACACTCGATCATTTTGGTAGTTAGGCCGACGTGACGTAAACAAAAAATTCATCGGAGACAGCTAAATGCATGAAATCATCCACATCCCAATCTTCAAGATAATGGGCAAACCACATTCTGTCATCGATGTTAAGTTGAGTTTTTCTTAGCTTTGGAAGTTCATGCCAAAGCTTTAAACCTTGCCTATGACGGTACAATCGAATGATCACACCACTAACGATCTTTCCTCTCAACACTTCGATCTCTCTAGAAAGTTTAGCACAGCTGTTTTTCCGGTTACGTGTACCACTTTCAATGATGTCCTTTGTTTCCTGAGAGAGTGGCAAATTTGGGCGTCCAGATTTGGTTGTATCCATTTCACATTCACCCGAAGTTTTATTCCAATTTCTTTTGACGAAGTCCTCACTTCTTCGGAACTTTTTGGCAACCCATGAACGTGTTATAAAGGTGGCTCCAGCATCACGAGCTTCCCGAAATGTTATTGCTCGTATGCGATCTATCACATGTTGCCTCTCCGAATCACCAATTAATTGAGAAGCCATTATATTATCACTTTATCAGCTAGAGTAATTTTAATACCTGCAATAAATAAAGAATTTTATATATTTTTATAATCACTAAAACTATTTCGATATAAGTAAACATGTAAGCTGCAAATGGGGGGGGCTAAGGTTTTTTTGGAACCCCTTATATCTTTCCAAGACGCATTTATAAATGAACAGGCAGCTAATGTTGTATTTCTAATGTTGCAAAAGTCCCACTGTCACATTTGTGCTAGGGAAACCACGAAACTCTTGCAGTGGTTCTACTACCTGAAGAGAGACAGGTTCATTTAGACTGACTAGCTCAGAAATTAAGAAATATAGGACACAATGCATTTTTATTTTATTCAGGTTGATGGGGTGTTTTCAGCATTAAATTGGGTACTTTTGCATTATCCTCCCAACACTAATTTTTTTTTTATAATGGCGGCGGGCTGTTTTTACCGTAACCTAACCTAACCAAACCTAACCTAACCTAACCTAATACCAACATTAATTATTTTTATAATGGAAGGAAAATAAAGTACCATAACCAAAACCAAACCAACATTATATAAAAAATTAGTGTTGGGAGGATAATGCAAAAGAACCTTAAATTGTAATTTCATATGTTCAGAAAGGATAAACAAATCACATATTTGCTTAATATAATTGGCATATTAATTCTAAGTCACATGGTAATAATTAGTCAACCTGGGACTAGTACATTATTAGCAACCTCCCCATATAAGAAATTATCAGTGTACTTCGATATTTTATGTGCAACTGCAAATATACAGTATATTAACACCTCATTCTTAAAAAATTATAAAAATAAAAAAAAATTGAAATGCTAGTTAATTGTTTCAAATTATTGCATATACAATATGTATCATATGTTGTAGACATAACAACATGTACTTAGGACCAGAAAGTCTTCCGCACAAGGATTTGGTTTGCGAAACATTCTATTAAAAACCACGAATGATCGGTAGAAGAGACTGGGATGGAACGAAAAACAAAGATCAACGCCAAATGAGGTGAAAATTCTCATAGATAATGTTTTACTTGCTGTACAGATGAACTGGTCTGTGAACTCTGTACAACATATACACAATCACATGGCAAAGTATTTCAAACTGCCAGAGAGCTGGAGAAGCAAAAATTATGCTTTTGAGTTTTTGGAATCTATTAACACTTTAACAGTGTTCTCCATAAAAAAAAATCATGTCAAAGATTTGCTTATCATCCTAGCACACACTTATTATTGATGAAATCATGGATATTTCCATTAACAAGATGCTTATAATTTATTTTAAGTTTAGAGTTACTGCACCTGCTGTGCATAAAACAGTTTTTGGTGGAATTATGAAATTACATACTTGCAATGCACAAGCTATTACAGCTGCGATCAAGGATTTCTACTCTCAGAATGAACTGGACCTGACGAAAATGGTGATGTTCACTTCAGACGGTGCCTGTGTTATGTTAGGAAAAAACAATGGTGTTGCCACACAGCTTAAGAAATGCATTCCACATTTAACGAAACAACACAGTGTAGCCCATCGAGAAGACTTTGGATTAACTGATACCGGGAAGAAAGTACCAATAATTAAGGAAATATAGACACTATTGAGGACCATTTATACAATCTTCTGTAGATCTACAGTTCGGAAAGGACAGTTTGAGGAAATAGCAAATGTCACAGAAAACAAGACTGTATCTTTTAAACCACTAAATGAAGTAAGGTGGCTATCAAGACATTTTGCTGTAAGCGCTTTATTACGCAACTATGAAACCTTGCTTAAATACTTTGAACAAGAAATCTCAGAAAACAATGATCCAGTATCAAAATACTACTTGAAGAAGCTCTCTGACTCTACCGTATCACTATAACTGTGTTAAATGATGTTTTGTATGAATTAGCAGAACTGCAAATGCTTCCAGACGAGTTCTTTAACAACAATTGAAGCTGTACATTTAGCACGAGCTAAGATTCACAAGATGAGAGGACAATATCTAGGAGAAACAGTAAATTGGAGTAACAGTGTAAAAAGTCTAATTGCTTCAATCTCTATTAGAGACGAACAATTCAATGGTGAATTAATTCTTAAGTTTTACCTCCCATCTGTGTGATCATTTGGACCAAAGGTTTCCAAGAGAGGAAGTGAATAATTGGGCAGCTTTTGACTTCACCTCACTTCCATCAAATCATAGCAATTACAAATTTGGTGCAGAAAACATCATCAAATTAGTTGACAAGTACAGGAGAATTTTGGACCTTAGTCCAGTGCATCAATCTACTCAAACCACTATGGATGAGAGAGAATTCACTGTAAATCAGTACAATGATTTCAAATATATAATTGCGGAGAAAAATGTAGAAAAGTTAACTACAAATTTACAAATGATGAACTTCAGTTTACAGAATGCAGAACAGTTCAGTGTAGTTTCTCAACTGATAGATATATGGCGTCTAGGAGAATTTGTCTAAAACAATTCGTCTAAAATACAATTTGTCTAAATCAATTTGTCTAAAACAATTTGTCTAAAATAGTTTGTCTAAAATCAATTTGTCTAATAACAATTTGTCTAAAATACAATTTGTCTAAAAATAATTTGTCTAAAATACAATTTGTCTAAACAAACAATTTAATATAATATGGCATACAAATTGTTGCCTGATGTACAATGCTATTTATTACTTGCCACGCCCCATCTTAAAAGGTTACCTCTTGTGCGGAAGAGTACATCGAAATAGTTTGTCTAAAAATAATTTGGCTAAAATACAATTTGACTAATAACTGAAGATAACTAGAAATGCATTTGTCTGCTTGATAAATTTGGAATGAGGATGAAAAGATTGAAAATGGGTTGATTTTATTTCATAATATACCTAACCTAACCTAACCTAACCTAACCGGGTTATGGGTTCCGGGATAACTGATTTCGATGTACTATTCCGCACAAGAGGTAACCTTTTAAGATGGGGCGTGGCAAGTAATAAATAGCATTGTACATCAGGTAACAATTTGTATGCCATATTATATTAAATTGTTTGTTTAGACAAATTGTATTTTAGACAAATTATTTTTAGACAAATTGTATTTTAGACAAATTGATATTAGACAAATTGATTTTAGACAAACTATTTTAGACAAATTGTTTTAGACAAATTGATTTAGACAAATTGTATTTTAGACGAATTGTTTTAGACAAACTCGCCTGATTCGAGATATATGTGCAACCTTTCAAGCTTCTAGTGCTGATTGCGAGCGAGGCTTCAGCCTTATGAATAATATCAAAATTAAATGTCGAAACAGATTGAAAGATCACCTAGATATGCTAATGAGGATAAAATTTAACTTGTCAAGTGGTGGAGAAGTGAATCTGGACACAGTTTATAAACATTGGAAGAATGCAAACGACAGAAGAGAAAAAGTTCATGAACAAGGACAATCTGTGTCTGCCACATCATCAAGCATGAGTAGTATGGGCGCAAAAAGAGAGAGTGCAGTGCATTTGAAAAATGTTGATCAATGTTGCATAAGTTATGCAACAAATGGGAAGGGGAATGTTGCAAGATGTCATGCAACAATGGGAAGGAAGACTGTTGCAAAAGCAACAAGGGGTTATGCAACTTGGAGGCAGAGTTATCCCCCAAGAGAAAGAGAAGAGAAGGAGAGAGAGGAAGAGTGGTGTTCGCCTGGCAGGAGCCAAGCGCATATTAAGACTTCAGCCGAGCGGCCGTTGTCTTACTATGCCCCTAATCAGCCAGCTGGCTTAATTAGCCAGTTGGTTTATCTGGCTGAGCTGCCAAATTGCGCTATTTATTTAATTAAAGCATATATTCAAGCTTAATCCGCCAGTTGGCTTAACCAGCCAGTTGACTTAGAAGGCAGCCTTTGAGCGAGGAGGAGCCCTCCTTGAGGAGGCCCTCGCCTCCTCAGTTTTAAATTCCGGCCTGAGCCATGGTCGAAAGAGGTCGAACCCCTCCCCCTGTAAATTAAACTTGAGGCTGAGCATTGCCTGTACATTTTAGCAGTAAATTACAGTAAAAGAAAGTTTTTTATCTTTTCCTTCGAGCCGTGCTCTCGTCCGAGAACTCAGTCAATAAAGTAGAGAAAAATAATTTCCCGATACGTTATAAGAATCGGTGAACCGTCAGATAATTTAGTAAGTTTTCACAGAATCCTCCGATCCATTATAAGAAGAAATCGGAGAGTAGTATAGAAGAGACTATTGTGAGTAACAAATCCGTTGCTGCCTCCTAACCAGAACCCCCGTCGACTTCGAACCAACCAAGGCCATAGACGTAGGGGTTAACATATATATATATATACAGTGGTGTAGTGCTAAATAAAGAAGTGAGGGAACGCATTTTGAAAGTGTTACTCAGATGCGGGGGGGGGGGACAATAGCGAGCGCGGCGAGCCCATACAGCTGGGGGTCCGGGGGCACTGTAAGCCCGCCGGGAATTCTTTTGAAATCTGACCAATTTCAGTGATATTTTGAAGTCATATGCACTGGATATTAGGATATATTCCAAGGTTGAAGATGCAGTATTTCCAGTGTCATTAGATATACGACATCCAGTACGATCAATAAAAATAGCTAACAACTGGAATGATTAACTAAAAAAAAGTTAACAACTGGTACGCCGTGGTGACTGTTTCACCATATCTTTATAGGCTAGCATTGCCTCAGTCGAAGCTAAAAGAAATGAAACAGTTAATGATTCTTTCTCATATTTCTTCTAGGGGTGGGAATTAAAATTTCATGACGTTAGAGATTTGTAAGTTCGGATTTATTTGAAATAGTGAGGGAACGCCGTTCCGTCTACCAAAAAAAGTAAGGGAACGCCGTTCCCACGCGTTCCCACAGCACTACACCACTGTGTGTGTGTGTATATATATATATATATTTTTTTTTTTTCAGAACGTTGTTTAGCATAATTGTACAGTGCGTTCGAAAAGTCTCTCCGCAGTGCTATGTTAAACGCATAGGAAATTGAAAAACTATAATGTTTTCATTCAACCATGATTTAGTGATTTTATTACATAACCTTTTGATTTAACAGCATGTGTTGAAAGTGTTTTCCACCATTTTGCAGGCACAGAGTAACTCGTCTCCACTTGTTGTCAAACACTTTTTTTTAAAGTGTTGGTTGACTGCGTAGATGCTTTTCGAACGCATTGTGTATATATATATATATTATATATATATATATTATATATATATATAGAAGAGAGAGGGAGAGAGCGAGAGAGAGCGAGAGAGTTACAAGGAGTTACAAGGAAATAGTACCTCAAAAGGCCTTGCGGCCCATACCGAACAGAAGAACTGTTCACAACTTCTGAAGGTAGCCTGTTCCACGTGTCACAGATCTTATACGTAAAGTAATTCCCACATACACTAGTCCTAAACCGTTTCAAATCCAACTTCCAACCATTGTTGCGAGTTGGGTTATCATTTAAACTAGACATGCTTCTAAAATCGACGTTCTTGAACCCGCGTAAGAACTTGAAAACCTCGATGAGTTGACCGCGCAGCCTCCGAGTTTCCAGCGAAAACAAATTCAGGGCGCGTAAGCGTCGATTGTAGCCTATATGCCTAACGGAAAGGATTAACTTTGTGGCCCTCGCCTGCACTCGCTCCAGCCTCTCAATATCTTTCTTGAGGGTGGGCGACCAGAACTGCACAGCATACTCCAGGTGCGGCCGAACCAGAGAATTGTACAGAGAGAGCACAAACTCCTTGTTCCGAAATTGAAATTGCCTCCTGATATAACCCAACAGCTTCTGGGCTTTCTTTTCTACCTCAACGCACTGTTTGGTGAGCTTAAGGTCGCTGCTAATTAGCACACCCAAGTCCTTTTCCAAATCAGTGGCCTCGATATTACTGCCCAACATGGAGTAGTCCGACTTGGGATTGGTGTAGCCAATGTGCATCACCTTGCATTTACCCAAGTTAAACGGCATTTGCCATTTTTCGAACCACTCTCCTATCCTACATAGGTCCGCACGCAGTTGCTCGATCGCTTCGGGCGTCCCAACATTGGCCCGAAGCTTGGTGTCATCAGCGAATTTGGCGATCCTACCGACGATGCCACCGTTGATATCATTTATGTAAATAATAAACAACAGCGGCCCCCAAAACCGAACCCAGAGGAACCCTGCTAGTGACCGAGACCCAACCCGAACTAGCCCCTTTAATTACAACCCTCTGCCGCCTATTCTTCAGCCAGTTTTCAATCCACCTACCAACTTCCCCACCGATAGCCAGCGCGCACACTTTGGACATTAGCCGGCGGTGAGGCACCTTATCAAAGGCTTTCTCAAAGTCGAGATAAAGTATATCAATCGCCCTACTCTTATCATACTCACTCAACATGACGTGGAAAAACTCGAGCAAGTTGGTGAGACACGACCTATGCCGTCTAAACCCATGTTGGGAGTCCCGAAGCAGCTTGTAGGAATCCAAATGGTCAACGATCCTATCCGCTATTATCCCCTCTAATAATTTACCTACAACCGAAGTGAGACTAATGGGACGATAGTTCCCTGGACTTTCGTGATTCTCTTTCTTAAAGATAGGGGTCACGTTGGCTTTCCTCCAGTCACCAGGCACCTGGCCCGTCTCCAACGATTTGTTGAAGACTGTAGCCAGGTGGGGAGCCACCTGGTCGCGCACCCCCCGCAACACTCTGGGGAGGAACTGGTCTGGCCCAGGAGCCTTAAATGCGCTCAGTTTGTCTATTCTATCGGCAACGACTGTCGTGGTACACCGAACACTATCCAGGACAGCACTTTCGTGCCTGACACCTGGCTCGGGGATGACGCGGGTGTCCTCCCTGGTGAACACTCCCGCAAAGTACTCATTCAGCACATTAGCGATGTCCACGTCAGGAGGTCCGCAGAACGCCGCTAGGGTCCTTTAACGGACCTATCATGCTTCTAATGGGCTTTCTACTATTAACATAACTGAAGAACTCCTTAGGGTTCCCCTTGCAGAGGCTTGCCACCTGGAGTTGTTCGTTACGTTTCGCTAGCCTAACCTTCGCCTTCACTTCTCTGCACAGTCGAACGTACGACTCAGTGTTCTCATGGGAACGATTCGCCTTCGCCCTCCTATACGCAGCTTTCCTATTTCGGATAGCCGAAGCGATGTCACGACTGAACCACTTAGGCTGCGTTGAAGCAGCGGTGACCGGTTTTGAGGGTATGGCAGCAGACTGCAGCACCATAAACTCGTCCAGGGAGAGCGGGGTGAGAGAGAGAGAGTGAGAGGGAGAGAGGGCGAGAGGGAGAGAGAGAAGCGAGAGAGCGAGAGAGAGATCCCTTCTAGGGCACCCTGGCTACCCATTTATGTACCAACCGTGGAAGGACGCGCCGCCACCGGGTCTCGAACCCGACGTATATAATCGTGTGTGCGTAATATTTTATCGGCGTATAGACGGGTGTGTACGTGCCAAAACGATGTATACACTGTGCCAACTGGCTGATAGTGCCTGGAGGCACTGGCTGATTAAGTCTACTGGCTGATTAGAGGCATATAAGACAGCGCCCGCTCGGCTGAAGTCTTAATATGCGCTTGGCTCCTGTCAAGCGAACACCACTCTTCCTCTCTCTCCTTCTCCTCTCTTTCTCTTGGGGAATAACTCCGCCTCCAAGTTGCATAACCCTTGTTGCTCTTGCAATAACCACCCTCTCCATTTGGGGGGGTGCCTTGCAACAAGGGGGTTGGCACTGGCACTTGTGCCACAATTTCCTTTTCAACATTGATCAACATTTACAATTGCACTGGACTCTCTCCTTTTGCGCCCATGCTACTAGCATGCCTGTTACAGACTCAGGGTCATATTCTAGTGATAGCGATTAGTGGTTTTGTATAGAATATCAGGAAAATAACATTGCTTTTCGTATGTCAAAAACAAAAAGTGTTAAATTTTGTGTTAAAAGAATAATGCATATATGGATATTTAAAATCTAAATAAAATGCTGATTTTAATTGTCGAGAGATATGATATAATTAAATAAAATGTTCAACAGCTTATGTTTTTAATGACTCCTAATTTATATTATCTTTACTACTTACATCATTTTACATAACTCTGGTGACTTATTAAATATATATAACGTCTCTGGTAATTGTGGTAGATCCGCGCACTGCATTGATACTAGCGCGCATGGTAAGCTTGATTCCGCGCAGGGATGAAAAAAATTAGAGGGAACATTGCGGCTGCAGTCATTGGTGAATTCGCAGCAGCCATTCTTTCAATCCGTCTAGCTGTACGTTCTGAAATCTTACAAGGTCGTCCACATCTTGGTAGAGTTTTGATTGTTCCAAAGCCTTTTCATTTCTTAATAACTGCAGTAACCGTCGTAAATGGGATTCGAATGTCTTCTCCTATCTTTCTATAACTCAACAATAACAATAATCGCTCCGATTGGTGTAATGTTAATATGCAACAGAGAATAGAATACAAAGACAGAACAGGTCACCTCTTTAATAATTCAGAAATTTGGCATCTTGCCTGTAGTAATCCTTGCTCAAATGATTCTCACTGTAAACTTATAGATAGGTATTATAGTAAGATAGTATCCCTGTTAAGAGAAGCAGGAAGCCCCCTGATTAAATCTTACAACTATCATACTAAGATTATTCCTGGATAGAATGATTATATTGCCTCCCTGAAGAGGGAATCGAAAGACGCTTACGATTTGTGGTGCTTTCATGGTAGACCCAGATTAGGACCAGTATACATGAATATGTGTAGAAGTCGGGGTCAGTATTAGGCGGCCGTAAGGCGATGTAAACAGGAAGAAGAGTCTATTCGAGCATCAAAAGCCTGTGAAGCTCGCACAAATAACGATAATAACAAATTTTGGAAATTTGTTAAGAATCAAACGGGTGTCACAAGTGTCCTCCCTCAGACAATCGATAGGGTGTCGGGAGAAGATAAAATTGCAAAGCTGCGGAAAAACCACTACTCTAACATTCTTAACAGTGTGAGTAGGGATAATCTTAAGATAGATTGCAGCGAAACAACTGTGGGAAGGAGAAGGGAAAATACTTTGATATCAGTTCATGAAGTAAAGAAGTTAATTAAAGAGCTAAAGATTGGTTCTGCGTCAGGGGTAGGTGATCTATCGAATGAACACTTAAAATATGCCAAACGTAGTATGTCTTCATATATCACTGCTCCTATCAGCCATGCTTGCTCATAGCTATATTCCTGCAGAGTTCATGAGGGTATATATCTTGCCCCTGGTCAAAAATAAGTATGGAGACATTCTGTCCAGCAATAATTACAGGCCTGTTGCTGTCGCTTCCTGCTTCTCGAAACTACTAGAAAAACTCTTGTTACTCCGATTAAATGATTACCTATGGACATCTCCCTATCAGTTTAGTTATAAAAGGTCCCACTCAACTGACCTGTGTATCTATGCACTTAAAGAAACCATATCTAAATACATTGACAGTAATTCAACTATTTATAGCTGTTTCCTAGATATAAGTAAGGCATATGATAGGGTGAACCACAATATTTTTTTTTAAAAACTAGAAGACAGGAAGGTTCCCATGTACATATTAAACTTATTGAAATTTTGGTATTCCCACCAATCTTTTACCGTTAGGTAGGGCAATGTACTATCCGAATGTTTTGGCTCCCCTTGCGGGGAGAGACAAGGCTCCTTGCTCTCCCCTATGCTGTTTAATGTGTATATTGACGGATTAATTGCTTCACTTAATGAGGCAACAGTGGGATGTTGTATAGATAACACAAGGATAAATAACTTAGTTTATGCCGATGATATGGTGTTAATAAGTCCCTCTGTTAAAGGTCTGGATCGGCTACTAAAAGTCTGCGAAGTGTATTCGCAGAAACATGATGTTCTTTTTAATGTTACAAAAACTAAGGTTATGCAATTTCATCCTAAAAGCTGTAATCAGCCAGCTGACATTAGGTTTCAAATGAAAGGTGAAGTAATTGAGGAAGTACAAGAGTTTAAGTATTTGGGTCAAACTATTACCAGCTCCTTGAGTGATGACTCGGATATAAGGAAACAATCTCGAAGCCTTTGTGCTAAAGCGAATATGACTATAAGGAACTTTCGGTTCTGTACAAGTGAAACTAAAGACACTCTTTCGTAGTTTCTGCAATAATATTTACAGACAGCAACTGTGGGTGACCTATAAAAAAGGTTCTGGCAGAGCCTTGAATTTGCTGTACAACAGGTCTTTTAGACTCTTACATAAATTACCCCCGAGATGCTCAGCTTCGCAAATGTTTGCTACCCGCAATGTCCCGAGCTTCCCGGAGGTAACAAGACGTGCTCAATACAGTCTGATGTAAAGAATTAAAAAATCAACCAACCCAATTATCCAAGCTATCCATAATTCCTGCCGTTTATCCTCTAAGGCCTAAGCTATGGACTTCAAGGTACGAAAACGTATGTCTGTAGCTCTACGTAACTTCGACATTACTGTATTACTTCTAATCAATTGTATATACAGTCGATGAGCGGTATAAGCACGTTCGATATAAGCACATAATCTATATAAGCACTTAATCGTGCGGTCCCAAAAATTTCCATATATATTTAAATAGGAATAATCTTTATAAGCACGAACTCGCTATAAGCACGGACGTGGAAAATGCTGATTGGTGGAAAACACATACGTGGAAGATGCTGATTGGTGGAAAACACATACACGTGGAAGATGCTGATTGGTGGAAACTACCTATATATGGGCGACACCATGACATGCGTATTATTCCGTTAATTAGGCTGGTTGTGCTCACAGTTCATTATGGCTTCAAAACGTAAAAGTTTTACATTAGAATTCAAACTAAAGGTTATTCAGGCGGTTCATAACGGTGAAAAGAAAGCTGATGTTGCACGTAAATTCAACATTGATCATACGATTGTTAGCCGATGGTTGCGAAACGAAGTGGAGTTAAACAAACTCAGGTTGGAAAATGGAAATCTTTCGCGAAAGAGAAAGCGGGAAGGAGTGTTACCAGATCTGGAGCAGCGACTGTACGAATGGTTTGTTGTCACGAGGGAGAAAAAGGCAGAGCTCTCTGGACCTCTTTTAATAGAGAAAGCTAAGGCGTTAGTTCAAGAAATCTATGATGGTTCCGAAGATCTTCCTTCAAACACCTTTACTTCCGGTTGGCTACAAAAGTTTCAAGAGAGATTCAATATTGTCTACAAACGAGAACACGGCGAAAAGGCGGATGCTGATTTATCTGGGTCCAACGAATGGAAGAAGACTGTTTGGCCAGAGCTTCTGCGACGTTATCCAGAGGAGGCAATTTTCAATGCTGACGAGACAGGACTGTATTTTAGGGCCACTCCGGACGGTACACTGGCCAGAAAGGATGAAGTAGTCAGCGGAGGAAAAAAGAAGAAGGAAAGACTAACTGTTTTGTTGGCGTCGAACATGACTGGCACTGAAAAACTAGCTCTGCTAGTGATCGGCAAGAGCCGAAATCCAAGGTGTATGAAGAACAAGAAGGACAAACTCCCAGTACAATATGAATCGAATTCTGCAGCCTGGATGACTCGAGCTATATTCACAGAATGGTTAATAAAGTTGGACGAGAAAATGCGACGCAAGAAAAGGAAAATTCTCCTGCTGCTAGATCAGTGCCCTGCGCATCCTAAGGAAGTCACAACAACAAATGTAGAGGTTGTCTACTTGCCATCGAATACAACGTCACTTCTACAGCCAATGGATGGTGGGATTATTCGCTGCCTTAAAGCACACTATCGAAAACAATTAATGAAAGAGTTGGTTGCACGCTTAGATAGTGGCCAGGACGAATTTCTTCAGAGTGCTGCTAAATCTGTAACTGTTTTGGATGCCATTCTCATGCTAAAAACAGCGTGGAATAATGTGACCTCGACCACTATCCAAAATTGCTTCAGAAAATGTTTGCCATTGAATCAGGGAGAAACAATTCAATGCAACGAAGATTCTGAATTAGAAGCTTTAAACAGCGAAGAATGCTCAAAGTTGGATGAAGAGTTTATCGAATGCGATCGTCAACTTGAATGTTTTGAAGAACTGAATGAAGTAAGAAATGATGAGACTGAAGTGTCAGAAGATGTTGAAATTGATGAGATATCCACAGGACCACTACTCCACTGCAAGCACTTGCTATGCTTGACGACGTAAAAAGAGTTCTTGAAAAACATGGTATACCAACTCATGAGTTAAAGAGCACCCAACAAGCAATTCAAATTTACATAATACAAAACAAGAGCACGCGACAATCATCAATTTTAGATTATTTTCCGAAATAAATGTATGTACTGTGAAATTTTAATGTACTGTACATACATATCATTGTTTTTTATTTGTCTAAATAAATGTTATTTTATGAAATAAATGAAATTTTAAATACAGTATTATTGTTTTTTATTACACATTCCTTTATTATTACAGTATTTAAATGATTACTCTTTGTGCAATAAATGCTTCTTAAAAAGGGTCTTATCCATATAAGCACAATGACCTATATAAGCACATTTTGTGCTGATCCCGAGAACGTGCTTATATCGATCATCGACTGTATTTCTATCCTTAGTATGTGAACTGTCATTGTATTAATAATATTTGTCATATGGACTATAATCTGCTAATAAACCTCTTCATTTTCTTTATCATTTTCATTTTCAATAAGAGATCTCTTAAGATCTGTCAATAGCTTTTTACCACGACGACCCATTTTTTTTTTTTTTTTTTTTTAATCGGCTAGATGGATTTTCGCTTTAATTATAACCGATTGGGACTTATAGGCCACCCTGTATAAAAGATACATAAATGGTAGTATACGAAAACGTATTAAAATAAGTTGTATAAAATTTTTTATTTTTCATGACTCTTACTTTCAAAGAAAATGTGATGTAATACCGATTTAATTATTTTATCTTTTATTCACCCTGTGGCTATGTTTTTCTTTTATAGTCTAATTTTTTTCTATTCTCCCAACACAGCAAATTTTATATCATTAGAGAGAAAAAAGTCAATTTTCATGCAGTATTTTCATTGTTTTGAAGTTCTTGTTGCGTATGTTAAAAGAATTAACAAAAGATACTTTGACAATTTCTCTTGGAAAATTTCAATTCCCGTGTCTGGACAAACGTCACAGTAAAGAGAAGGATGCCAGATTTCTTTCGTGTTATATATAATATGCATTTGCCACACTTTTAGCTTTTAAAATGTGGCAACGCGGTCGATGAGTGCGACCTCTTTTTTTTATTTTTTTATTTCTATGGGAATAATTCATACTAGACCCACTTTACATATGCTTCATTTTGATGTGGTTGTGTTCCAAGTTTTTTTTTAGTTGATTAATTACGTAGGTGGCTAGTTGATCAATTGATATTCCTTGTCAGATATAAAGCTCGTACTTAACTTTGAAATTAACCTTTGGAATAGACTATTAAAATTCAAATTAGATTCATATTAGGCGTACGGCTTTTAATTAAGCTTGTCCAAATACTGGAAAACAAAGGCATTTAAGGAATTAATAAAAACGAACAAAAGTCAGAAGAGATGAGCGTTCGATTAATGATGAAAATTTTGTTCTTTACATTCTGTAGTTAGCTGCAAAACGTGTATATAATAAATATTTTCGACTTCATGATTGATTGTAATTAAAAATTGTAATTACCATTACAGAGATTAAAAAGAAAAGCAAAGCTTTGTCGGATGTTGAACAATTATGGTACGTTTTTTCAACCTCACATCTTTATCTTACAAACAAACACGAGCAGTGCTTTGTAATGGCCATTAAAACGCAGCCAATCTAAGAATCCTGTAATTGAAAACAAGCAAATTCAAGAAAGTCTAAAATAAGAAGAGAGAGGGAGGGAGAGAAAGAAAGGGGAAGAGAGTTACAGGCTAACAAAGATCCTAAGATCCACTCTAGGCTAGCCCAAGAGAGAGAGAGAGAGAGAGAGAGAGAGAGAGAGAGAGAGAGAGAGATGTTTGCATTGTTTTATTCCTAACCATTTCGTAATACGAGAGTAAAGTGCTTTTAATCTGTGACAAGGGAATTTTCACATCCGGAGGAAGAAGAAGAAACTGTGCTTGTGCCTGAGGGAGAGGGAAAAGGAAAGACGTGGCAACGCAATCTCAGGAGAGTAAAAACCAGTACTGAGGAACTCGAACGCGGAAAGTAAGTTATAATGCCAATGGAAATAGGGGAGAAGGTGCAGCAGTCGTGACTCAGGTAAGAAGAATACATATCACAGGTTTGTGAGGAAAGGGGAGATGCAGTAGGCCTACAACATATAAGAAAGAAATGTATTCTATGTACGATGATGTAATTTCAGTAGAACTACAGTACGGAGAATCAAGGAAGAGAAGGACAGAGGTCTCATGAGAGGGGCCGGTAATGTGGCACTCTCGTTAAAAGATTTATTAAAATACTTGCACACAGCCAAGAAAAATGCGACCCCACTTTAACCATGAGAAGTCGAAAGTTGAGCAATAAATAAATTGGAATCGTTATCAGTAGGTTTAGTTTAAGGAATTCGAAGATACAAACGAGCAAACCAATATTATTGGTTGCCGTACAGTATTCCCCTTTTTTCTCCGTTAATCTATTGTCTGCCTTTTGATGTCTTCTTGGCCGTTCTCTTTGTTTGGATAACTGCAGTTGTGTTTGTAAATGTAAATGGTGCACTTTCTTTAAACTGTGTTATTGATTCATAACATTTTTCAAAGCGCTATTTAATTGTACTTCTATAAAAACTCGGATCATTTGCACATAAATGAAAGAAAAACAGTTGTTCTATTCTCCTTAATTAATTCGTAAGACTTATAAAACAAGAAAGGTATCGTCTCACTCCGTGTCATTCCTATTTCATTCTGCGCCCAAGAGTGAGAATTTCAAAGGAGGCAATTCTCAAGTTGATCTATTCCCATTTTATGCCATTCTCTTTCTCTCTCACTGCTTTTTCATTTTGGTCAAGGTTAGAATAGGTTAGGCTAGGCTAGGCTGATGTTAGGTTAGATTCAGTTAGATTAAGAAATATTAGCCACACTTACTTAGCACCTTTACCGCGAATGCGAGTGACATTCTTTGTCCTATCAAGAAACTCTTTCCTCAAATGTGGATGTTTCATGGTCCGCAAGTAAGAACTTGCGGACGGGAATGACAGTGAGTGGAAAGTAATCGACATGAAATCCGCAGAAAATGAAATCCGATATCTACTAAGAGAAGTTTCTCTACGTTTGGGTATCAGACTAGCCAGCATTCTCGAAGTGCCTCTTCCAAGATAGCTAAACATGCAATGATAATTTAATATACTTTACAAATTTAATTTCTCTTCTTTCCTCGAGAGATATTTCAACTAAAGAATAAACTTTACAAAGCTTCGATTGTTTAGTTTAGACTAAATTATATTAATTATATAAAGAAGTTACCAAGACTTTTTAGAATTAATGTAGTATTTATTAAATGAAATGTGATTAAGGAAGCACCAGGCTACACTTAATTACAAAACTGTAGGTTAATTGTACCGTAATTCTACAGTACAGTTATGGTTTGTCGAATTACAAAAACAAAACATTTTGGCAGACATTGTGTTAATAGAATACTTTGTATATCTCATCGTATGTCTTCATTTCTTTGGCGTGTGTGTGTGTGTGGTGTGTGTGTGTGTGTGTGTGTGTGCGCGCGCGCGCGTGCGTGACATAATATCTATTTCTCTTGAACCGAAAAATTAAAATACAGAGATAACTTTAAATGACATTGTAATTTTTGTTCATACATCACAGGAATAAAGAATTAGCGTTTATCCAGTATTCGTAACAAGGAGTTTCTCCTTTGAAAATGAAAGAAATAATGAACTTGTATTTATTGAATAAGATAAAATATGACTTCCTTTTCTTTACAATTTGTATTTTTTTAAATCTTTTAATTAAAGCCAGTGAATAAACATAAAAGAATTTGGAAGAAATTCAACATCAAAGGGCTTTGCTCTTTTCATTAAATTTAATAAACTTATTATTATTATTATTATTATTATTATTATTATTTGCCAATTTTAATTCTCCTAATTATATATACATATATACACGCATACGTGCAAAAATATATGCAGTAAAGGGTAGATATATAGATACATAGAAAGATAGATACAGGGTGATTCTTTAATTATGCCATAGTTTTAAAAAGTAATTAAAAATCAATGGATTAACTTAGGTTAATGGTAAGTGACACGATTATTGTAGAAGGCTAGAAGATTTTACAGGCACATACTCGTAATATGCGCAAAGTGTCCTCTCCCTTGCAATATTATGTGACAAATCCGGGCAGTGTGATTTCTTGTCACGGCCCCACAGTATTTCTGTAGAAACAGAGAGAATTTCACGTCCAGTCACTGCTTTTCGAGTTTTCAATACCTTGAGATTTTCCCACTGTCACGACTGTAGTTGTAAAGGTGGGAGGGAATACCTGTTAAATAGGACTCTCTGGGCAAGAATATAACGAGTTGTCGTTCTGCATAACAAACTTGCATGTGAAATTTCCCATAAGAAATCCAACCATGCAGATTCACTATCGAAACAAAGCTTACCTATATCTACTTGGTCGACGCACGCATTTCAACATGCATATAATTTCATATAATTTTTAAGCAGTAATTTTTAATTAAAACTTTAATTAAAAAGATGTGTTGACGGACAGGATTAGAGGGGAGGCGCCGTGGTGCATGATGTATGCAGACGATGTTGTGTTGAGTGGGGAGACGAAAGAGGAGGTGGAGCAGCAGTTGGAAAATTGGAGAGAGGCGTTGGAAAGTAGGGGGATGAGAATTAGCCGAAAGAAGACCGAATATATGAGATGTGATGTGCAGCAGGACCGAGGAGGGGAAGTGACATTGAGTGGAGAGCGTGTTAAGACGGTGGAGTATTTTAAATACTTGGAGTCAACAGTGGATGCAGAGGGGGGAGCAGAGAGAGAGATAAACTGTAGAATACAGTCGGGGTGGAAGAACTGGAGAGACGTATCAGGGGTGCTCTGTGATAAGAGGGTCCCAGTGAAACTGAAGGGAAAGGTATTCAAAACAGTGGTGAGGCCGGCAATGTTGTATGGAATGGAGACTGTGCCAATGAAGAAGAGCAATGAAAGAAAAATCGATGTGGCTGAAATGAAGATGTTGAGATGGATGTGTGGAGTGACGAGGAGGGATATGGTCAGAAATGAGCATATAAGAGGAACAGTGAAGGTGGCGGAAGCATCTAAGAAGGTGCAGGAGGCCAGGCTGAGGTGGTATGGACACGTCAGGAGAAGAGAGGAGGAGTATGTGGGGCGCAGAGTGCTGGAGATGGAGTTGCCAGGACGGAGAAGAAGAGGAAGACCGAAGACGAGATGGAGGGACTGTGTGGTGGCGGACATCAGGGAGAAGGACTTGGAGGAGGACGTGGTATACGACAGAGGAGAGTGGAGAAGACGAACCAAAAACAGCGACCCCATGTAAAGATGGGATAATAAGCTGCGGAAGAAGAAGAATTTTTAATTAAAACTAGTGAAATCTTAACACTTACTTTAATTTAACAAGCCATTTAGATTTTGAGTGCAGCTTCATAAATTTGGTCTCACTGGTTCTGGATAAGAAGCTAAAAATTTTGATAACTGGTATTTTTTTAAATTTATGGTCTCACGAGCTTTTCTTCGATTTAACAAAAAAAAAATTATGAAATTTTGTGTGAGCGTTGCCTGACTAGATCCACGTACGCTTTGGTCGAAACCTCAAAACAGTATGAAATATTATTTCAAAATTTATACAAAATGAGAATAACATGGAAGAAGATTCCTGCCATAGCCTACGAGTACAATTAACGCGTCATTTCTTTCTCCAGGAACAGTTCCATTGTGAAGTGTTATATAAAATGTAAGTTGTACAAGGAATGCCAAACGGCATTCAGGAAGGAATTTGATATCCGGAAAGGGTCAAAGTAAAGAATGAGTTGGGACGTGATGTAAAAAATTAAGAAAACGGGCAATATATTCGAAGGCTCAATATTAGAAGAGCATGGCAAGACAAGCGTGTCTGGCATCGCAAGCGCAGTTAGCCTAACCTACGCCTACCATTGCTTACGTTGTCCAGAAGTGTTCGAGGTTAGATAACAAAGAATAGACTTGTTTAAAAAAAATATATAAATCTTTAAAAGTTATACATTTTTTCTGATGGTTTATTTTAAATTATTTTTCATGTTTTGCACCATTTTTTTTTTAAATACAAGCAGAGCCTTCACTCCCTGCCCTACGGGCGGGGCTTGTGCTTCGCAAACTCGCCTACGGCGAGGGCACCTTCGCAAAGTACCGAGTTGAAAACAAAAATATTATTTTACCTTTTAAATATAGCTTCACAAATTTTTAACCTACTGGCTCAGAATGCGAAGCTCAAAAGGTTAGGGTTACCGCTTTGGGGGGAGGTCATTCTCCCTCTCCCCCGAACCCACCCCCCTTGTTGCATAAAATGGTTGAAACATTGCGGGTCATTTTTTTTAAACTATTAAAAAAAATGGAAGGAATTGTAGGTTTTTAATAGTTTAAGGAAACATTATCAATATAAGTATTTATGTATTTGATAATTTCAAAGTACCTTCATTAATTTTATTCAACGACCGAAGCCCGTCGTAACTTTTTAAGAAAAATATTTTTAAAATGGAAAGGTACCGTTCACATTATTGCATATTTGGAAAGCTTTTGTAATTTGTAGTAAGTGTATAAAATTTCCGGAAAATTGATAATAGGATGTTTTGCAGTTTAAGTTAATTTGTTAAAAAAAAAAAATTCTATTTCATAAATAAAATTGTCGGAACATTTTTTTCGCTGGATGAATCACGATCTCAACTGACCAATCAGAACATGTACCAATCCTGTCATACTTTTCTGATATAGGACTTTAGATCTTAAATCGCACATGGTTCACGGTTGAGGCATGGTTTTACATAAATGGATACATCAAATCCCAAACTCCCAATTTCTCTTTGTTTACTGTAGCGTTTTTCACGCCAAAAATGATGCGCACCAAAGAATCACGAACAACATTCGGATGATTCCTGTGAAAGTATTTCTTTACACTTCGACAACATGCAGCGCCGCGTTATAGTCCATAAAACCTACAAAACAACGGGATCAGTTCCAGAACCTTCTGTGATTCAAGTTAGTCACGCATGACAAGCCCAATTTATGGAAAATTTCGCCATGGTAAGCTCATTCTGTGAAACGTAACTCAGTGTCTAACGGGATGGGATGTTAAAAAAAATATATATATTATGTGTGTGTGTGTGTGTGTGTGTTTTTGTGTCTATATGGTTGTTTTTCTTTCTAAAGACAAATATTTCCGAAAGTACTTTGAGAAAATTATTGTTTTTATTTTTCGGTGTATTTTCTCATATTTTCTCTGTGAATTAATTCAGCATATATATATACAGTATATATATATATATATATATATATATATATAATTCTGTGTGTGTGTGTGTGTGTGTGTGTGTGTGTGTGTGTGTGTATAAAACAGGCTCCACATTCTAAATGGAAATACTCTCACTCGAAATTTTTTTTCATACTACACACTTTTATTTATTTTTGAAAACTACAAAAAAACAACTGTTACATAAATTACCTTATACTGAAAGGTATAGATTTCAATTTATTTCCTTTTAATAGTCAAACTCTCTCTCTCTCTCCTCTCTCTCTCTCTCTCTGAATATGACAATTTTACCTTCAGTTCATCCCTCCCAATTTCTCTGATTTCCCAATTGGTTTCATTTTTCCCCCTTAATCGTACTATTTTCAACTTCTGAAAAAGATACTGTTTGTTTTTCGGTTTCTATGGTTACGATAAATGTTACATATTTTAAGAAATTTTTTCGCATTTATTATTAAGCTGTGCATAAGTATTGCACACACACACAAACACACGTTTGGCTACCTTTTAAAACCGCGACATTTTCACATTTTCAATTGTGGAATGCAACATTTAACCTAATCTAAATAACCTAATCTAAATTAGCCTAACCTTCATTATATCATCTTTTTTCATGATATATGATTTTCATAAAATAAGTCAAACTACAGCGACACTACTAATGTCGCGATACGTAATTCGTGTTGCGATGGACTGTTTGTGTATCCTAAAGAACACATCGAAAACGCCTTAAATAAACTGTCAAAGTTCACTTATATTTTACATAAGGGGTTCCAAAAAACCTTAGCCCCCCCCCATTTGCAGCTTACATGTTTACTTATATCGGAATAGTTTTTAGTGATTATAAAAATATATAAAATTCTTTATTTATTGCAGGTATTAAAATTACTCTAGCTGATAAAGTGATAATATAATGGCTTCTCAATTAATTGGTGATTCGGAGAGGCAACGTGTGATAGATCGCATACGAGCAATAACATTTCGGGAAGCTCGTGATGCTGGAGCCACCTTTATAACACGTTCATGGGTTGCCAAAAAGTTGCGAAGAAGTGAGGACTTCGTCAAAAGAAATTGGAATAAAACTTTGGATGAATGTGAAATGGATACAACCAAATCTGGGCGCCCAAATTTGCCACTCTCTCAGGAAATAAAGGACATCATTGAAAGTGGTACGCGTAAGCGGAAAAACAGCTGTGCTAAACTTTCTAGAGAGATCGAAGTGTTGAGAGGAAAGATCGTTAGTGGTGAGATCATTCGACTGTACTGTCATAGGCAAGGTTTAAAGCCTTGGCATGAACTTTCAAAGCCAAGAAAAACTCAACATCGATGACAGAATGTGGTTTGCCCATTATCTTGAAGATTGGGATGTGGATGATGTCATGCATTTAGCTGTCTCCGATGAATTTTTTGTTTACGTAACACGTCGGCCTAACTACCAAAATGATCGAGTGTCGGCCACAACACCAGATGAAATCGATGACAATGAACATTATCACGAATTATTAAAAAGTCCAGACTGTGTTGGTGTGTTTGTTTTCTTCACTGCAAAGAAGCTCATGTGGGTGCTGAAGCCAAATGGTCAGAGTTGGGATGGACAGTATTTTCGTGATATTATTCTATCCCAGCATGTCATTCCTTTTCTAAGAAACCCAAACAATGTTATGGATGTCGATCAGGTTACACTTCTGCAGGATAAGTCCTCCTGCTTTAAGGCATTAGCCACTCAGCCACTCAACAGTTGTTGCGGAACCATGAGATCGATTTCTTTGGAAATGAAGAATGGCCAGGAAATTCTCCTGAACTGAACGTCTGTGAACACATTGGATCAGTTATAAAGGACAAGGTTGAATGTCTCTTGCTTCAAGAACCTGCAACAAATCGATTTTCGAAGGATACAATGACGCAACACATTGAAACTGTTTTAGCAAATTTGCGTAACGATGAAGATCTATTCACGTCACCTTTGGCAAGCTACCCAAAGCGAATTCAGGCTGTCTTGGAAGCCAATGGCGGGAACACCAAGTTTTATTTTTTTCTCATTAAATGCAGGATTAAATTCTCTTTTGTAAGGTATGTTTAGTTTTACTGTACCTCTAATGGTTTAGGCCATGGGCGGGGGGCTAAGGTTTATTGGAGCCCCGTACATTAAAATACCACATTCCAAACTATATACTGTTCAATCTATACTGCATCCTTATACGCCCTCACATCCAATATAAACTAACGGTTTGGGAAAATATCGGGTGTTTTTTTAAACAGCTGACACTTTAAACAGTTTGTACTTTTTTATTAACTTAAATAAAAGTATGAAATGTTTACTGCACCTTCTCTACACATGGGAAATTAGTCCCTCAGTGCAAAACATGCTCTCTGTGATGTCCCCTCAGCTTACGATACTTACACGATAGTTTTGACGGAAGAGTCCTGTCCAATAGATTTCTGCGGTTTATGATAAAGGAACATCATGGCCACCAACATCACCAGATGTTTTATCTGTGAGGTTGCTTAAAAGATAGTGTTTAAAAAGAATCCACACATAATAGAAGAATTAAAAGCTTCAATTGAACAAGAAATATTTCAGATTTCAGCAGATACTGTGTCCAGAGTACTGCAAAATTTTGTTGTTCGTCTGCAAAGAGTTAATGAGCTGAAAGGACATCACATATAGCATAGAGTATTTTGCACTAGTGGACTAATTCCTCATGTGTGGAGAAGGTGCAGTAAAAATTTCATGCTTTTGTTTCAGTTAATAAAAATATATACAAACCTTTTAATGTGTCAGAGATTTAAAAAATCACTCGAGACATGCTTTTATATTATCCACTAAACCAACCGCGAACACACTACCCCTATGTTGAAATCCTTAAAACTTCTTAGGCTTAATGATTGCACCAGCTGAATATCTGCTCAAATGCATATTCATAAGCTATTCTATAAGGAAACTCGTGTGTTATTATGGAAATCTTATCAAACAGCCAAGTAAACCATTGAGTGAACCTAAGACATGATAACTTTTATTTCTAAAAACCTAACTTCACATTTGAAACATCAAGGAAATTCTCTTATACAAAGGAATTGATAGATAGCTGGAATAATTGGAAATAAATGTAACAGCGAGCGATTCTGATGCAAATTTTCGTATTCAATTAAAAAGGAAAATCTTGGATGGGTACTCTCGTCACCTTTTCCCCATATATACTATTATTCTTTCATTTCTCCTTAAACCTTTAAGAAAATGGCTTTCATGTGTAAATTACTGCTTTCTTTAAATTAAAAATATTTACCTAACTTGCGGAGCGACCCGGCGTTTCCCGGGTGAAAGTTGAACACATATATATATATATATCGCGTGAAAAGCACGCGCTAGAGCTCCACCCATTTTATGACGTGTCTATGATGTCACTATCTTTCAACCAATCCGGAATACAGACTGCAAAAATGGCCTCCAGCGGCCTCAGATGACCTCGAAAGCCGACGCCACATAGCCTATGTTCTTTCTCGGCCTCAGTTACCCCTATCTTCAAAGTCTCATCCAAATCTGGCTAGTGGTTTGGCCGGCCATAAATAACAAAGTTCGCAGTTCGCAGTTCGCACTTTGCAGTTCGACTGTCACAAATATAGATTTAAGTTCAGGCAAATCATTATTAACCATTGTATAAAACTGAATTATTAATTCAGTAATGAAACCAAATTATTGCACATAAACGTCATGACCGTACATATATTAAGTGGGCATAATTTTTTTTAATGCAGGATGGAGGGGCCAAGAGTGAATACCCACAAAAATGCCCGACGTATAGAGGAAGACGAGAGTCAAAATCATGGTCCAAGGTTTCAGAGATGCCTGGATACTCTGCGCTTGAAAGATTGGAGGTCATACACAGGGGAAAAGATGGATTGAAGAAGATTGTTCCAAAGTTCACCGGTTGAGTAGATGAAAGATTGAAAATACCGATTAAATCTTGCGTTAGAGATATGAATTGAAAAAGAATGAGGATGTGCCGAAAGTCTGGTAGCTACTGCGTGCTCTCCTTAAAGCAGGAGACATACAGATAGAGAGTTCAGAAGAGCAGGGTCCGCTATAGTAACGATAGTAAAGAGGGAGTGAAGCAGCATTGCGCCGAAGAGAGAGGAATTGAGGACAGTCAGTACGAGGCGAGGAATTGATGAAACGAAAAGCCTTTGATTCCACCCAGTCAAGTAGAACGGTGTGGGTTGAGCCACCCCACACATGAGAAGCGTACTCCATGCAAGGAGTCTATACAGAGACAGCAACTGAAAAAGGGTGAAGAAACCGCGGAACAGGTATAACACACCTAACCACTTGGAAGCTGTTTCAGAAAGAGAGTATAGGTGACCTTTCCAGAAAAAATCACGGATCATTGAAAGAAAGACACCCTCAGCCTTCTTTAGTTAGCTTTATAAGGCTAAGTAACGAAAATATAACGACCTAACCTAATCAATCGTCAAGGGCGTACAATTGACCTAACGATTGGTTAGGTTAGGTCGTGATATTTTCGTTAGTTAGCCTTATAAAGCTAACTAAAGAAGACTGGGAGTGTCTTTCTTCCACTGATCCAAAAATCACGAGAAAGGGAAACGCCAAGAATGTTAAAAGAAGAGGAAGGATTGAGTTGTGTATTGTTGAAGGTAAGGGGATAGTCGTGTGGAAAATTGTTACGAGTGGACAAATGAAGGAACTGAGTTTTTGAGGCATTGAAAGCCACAAGGTTTTCTCGGCCCCCAGTCAGAGAGATAGTATTAAGATCAGAGGTTAGGGGCATCATAGTCATCCCACGCGAATCATGGAGTGACTTTTGAGAGGGACCTTTGTGAAGTGGGTGGAGCAGTGAAGAGTAGAATTATCGGCATAGGAGTGGATAGGACAGGAAGTGCGACTTAATAGATCATTGATAAATGAAAGGGAAAGCGTGGGTGACAGTCCAGAACCCTGAGGAACATCACTATTAATAGCTTTAAGAGAAGAACAGTGGCCATCTACAACCGCAGCCATAGATCGACCAGAAAGGAAATCAGAAATGAAGGCACAAATAGACGGGTAGGAACCGAAGGAGGGCAGTTTGTAAATTAAAGATTTGTGCCAGAAGCTGTCAAAGTTTTTGGTACGTGTGGCATAATAGCAAAAGTTTCAATGAAATCCCGAAAGGAGGATGACCAAGAGCCAGAGAGATATCAAAAAGATCGCCAGTAGAGCGTCCCTTGCGGACTCCCATACTGACGATCTGAAAGAAGATTGTGAGAAGATACAGTAGGTGTTTAAGAATCTTTCTATTAGGGATAGATTCATAAACTTTAGAAAGGCATGACATCAAAGCAATTGAACGATAGTTGGAGGATTGAGAGCGATCACCTTCTTTGGGACAGGCTGAATGAACCCGAAATTCCAGCAGACAGGAAAAGTATCAGGTGTAAAACAAATACGAACGAAAACCACAGTTCTTGAGAACAACAGGAGAGACACCATCAGACCTGTACTCCTTCCTAGTGTTGAGCCCAGATAAGGCAGAAAAAAACATAATTAAGTCAGAGGGAGGAGAAGAGGGAGGAACAGCACAACACAGCATAGCACAGCAGGTATAATTCCAGATATAATTAAGTCAGAGGGAGGAAGAGATGGGGGAATTGTCCAGGGCTGAGTTGGAGGCGAAAGTTTATCAGAAGAGAAGACAACTGATCCGTTAGAATGGAAAAGAGGAGGGAAAGAAGAAGAAGTAAAGTTGTTGGAGAAGTTCTTGGCTAGGTGCCAGAAGGAGCGAAAAGAATTAGAAGAAATCTCGAGAAGAATCATGTATGTAAACAATTATTGCCATGAAAGGTTACTCTCATTGCCTTTTATTTGTCAGATCGTAAGATGTAGTACTTAAAAATATGTGTTCTTACTTAAAAAAGTGTTTATTTTCTCTCTCCACTGTCTTTTGAACAATAAAGAATTTGAAGTACAAGTTTACTTTCTCAAAGGGCAGACATACACTTGCTGAGATATCTTTTTCTTTTCGACTGTTCTTAAATTCTCGCACAACTTATTTTCTTTCAAATGTTCTAGTCGATTTCGACGTCTGTTTACATTTTTCAAAAATATATATAAAGGTTGAGATAAATAAAATCTTGATACGAGAAAGGCAAATAATGTTACTTTATTCATTATTCAACAAGCACGAGAAATCTGTTCACAAACTTGGGTGATGATACATTGTCAGGGTGGGCGGAAAGTAGCTCCCTAATTTAAATTACATATAAATTATGTATAAATTGTGATTGTATTGTTATATTGTTATGGTGTGTTCTCTAAAGTGGTACAATTGTAACGGTAATCTTTTTTTCTCTAAAGTGTTCTCTTTGTGTTCTCTAAAGTGGTACAATTGTAACGTTCATTTTTTTTTTTTCATTTCAGATTGAAGGGTAACATGGCTGAGCGTTTTAACACTGGCAGGAGCGTGCCCAGTTGGCGGCACGGTACGAAGTTTGGCAAATCTGTCGTTTTTTTTTTTTTCGAGTTCAAAGATGGTGGCGGGCCATTCACGGACCACGTGCCCAAGTGGACC